>PVIA01009909.1:0-56533 GCA_004024845.1 Tonatia bakeri | reverse complement strand
GCGCCCAGCCTGGGTCCCTTCTGGCGTCTCACCGTCAGTTCATTCAATATCTGGATAACTTCTGATGCCCTATTTTCATAAACGCTGCGATATCCGTGGTCTCCTAGTCTGTTTCTCCTCAGATCGGCCAAATTCTCCCCTGTGCGCTGGAGAGGGGGATCCAGACTCCTCCTCTCAAGCCGCCATCTTCCGCTCCCCCGCTACATTGAACTTTTAAATGGTTCTCTGTGTCTCCAGCCATCCATCTCTGGCAGAGAGAAACCCTGAGGCTTTTGCAGCTGGATGTTATCTGTATACTTTCTGGGCTCTGGTGCTGTAGGCTGGCAAGTCCAGGTTGGGGTTTAGAATCTACTCTTCTCAGGAGAATCCTTTCAGTTATTGAAATATCCCTCCAGCATTTCAGCTGCCACCCATGGGAGCCCAGCCAGCCCTTTCATGTCTCCTCCACACCCCATACCAGTCACATCGTGGTGAAGTGTTTCTTTTATCTGTCTGTGGTTATAAGGCTTCTCTCCCACTATTGTTCAGTTGTTTATTCTGGATAATTTCTCCACAATTTAGTTGTAATTCCAGAGTGGTCCTGGTAGGAGTTTTGTGTAACTTCCACTCACTCCTCTGCCATGTTGGATATCTGCTTTCTTTTAGGTAAATGGTATTGATAAACTTACCCAAGAGTCCAGAGACGGTATTTGTAAGAAATGAGAAAACCATACAATTTGTTTTTTTATTTTTTGCTTTAAAATTATATTTTATTGATTATGATATTACAGTTGTCCTGATTTCTCCCTCCCTTTCCCCCTCCACCCAGCATCCCCCACTCCATCAGGCAATCCCCCCACCATGGTTTTCATATCCATGGATAATACACATAAGTTGTTTGGCCACTCCATTTCCTATACCATATTTTACATACCCAAGGCTATTCTGTAAGTACTTATTTGTATTTCTTAATTCCCTTACCTCTTCAATCATTCCCCCACACTTCCCTCCCATCTGACAACCATCAAAACACTTTCTGTATCCATGATTCTGTCTCTGCTCTTCTTATTTGCTTAGTTTGTTTGTTTTTATATTTGATTGTTGATAGATTTGTATTATTCATGGTTTTGACCTTTTTTTTTTTCTTAAATAAGGTGACTGAATTTGCACTGTTCCCTGAAAAAAAATTAAGTAAGTTCCTTTAACATTTCATATAATAATGGCTTGGTGATGATGAACTCCTTTAGTTTTTTCTTATCTGGGAAGCTCTTAATCTGCTCTTCAATTCTAAATATCTTTCCTGGGTAGAGCAATCTTGGTTGTAGATCCCTGCTTTTCATGACTGAATATTTCTTGGCAATCCTTTCTAGCCTGCAAAGTTGATTTTGAGAAATTGGCTGACAGTTTTATAAGAATGCCCTTGTAGGTAACTAACTTCTTTTTTCTTGCTGTTTCTAAGATTCTCCCTTTATCTTTAACTTTTGACATTTTAATCATGATGTGTCTTGAAGTGGGCCTCTGGGCATCCATCTTGTTTGGGATGTTCTGTGCTTCTTGGACTTGTATGTCTATTTCCTGTACTAAATTAGGGAAGTTTTCTTTCACTATTCTTTCAAATAGATTTACAATTTCTTGCTCCTTCTTTTCCTTTTCTGGCATCCCTATGAGGCAAATGTTGGACCTCTTGCAGAGGCTGCTTATACTATCCTCATTTTTTTGTATTCTTTTTTCTTGTTGTTGTTTTGATTTTTTTTTTGCTTCCTTATGTTCCATGTCATTGATTTGACTCTCAACTTCATCCACTCTACTGTTGTTTCCCTATAAATTGTTCTTTATTTCAATTAGTACATTCTTTGTTTCTGACTGGATCTTTTTTATGCTGTTGAGGTCCTCACTAAGTTCCTTGAGCATCTTCATAACAATGTTTTGAACTGTGCTTCTGAAGATTGCATATCTTTATTTATTTATTTTTTTTCTTGGAGTTTTGATCTGCTCTTTCATTTGACTCATGTTTCTTTGTTTCTTCATTTTGGCAGCCTCCTTGTGCTTGTTTCTATGTATTAGGTGGAGCTGCTTTGACTACATGTCTTGGTAGTGTAGCCTAATATAGAGGATCTTCAGGGAGGGTCATACAGTGTTAGCCAGGTTGATGGAGTGTTAGATATGGTACCAGCTTGCAAGTTCTGTGGAGGGGAGGGTTTAGAAAAGGGACAATGGCCTCTGCTCACCTTGATGAGAGACAATTCAGTCTCTCCCTGTATACCACTGGTGCCTTTCAAGCTGTGACCTCAGTGCTGGAGCCCAGAGGGAGTGAGTCTGAGTAGGTGAGTCTGTGTGTGGGTTCTTTAAAAGGAACTACTCAGGACTCCAGAAGGTTCTTCCACTGACTCAATCCCCATTGGTTTTTGTAGCCAGAAATTGTGGGGACTTATCTTCCTGCCACTATAACCCTGGGCTGGGGAGCCAGGTATGGATCTAGGACTCCTTACTCCTGAGATATCCCTCCCAAATTTTTATCCACTCCACATTGGTGAGGGACCAGCCCATTCCACTTCTGTGCACCTCCTACCAGTCTGGATGGATGTGGTTTCTTTAATTCCGTAGTTGTCAGACTTCCATTCAACTCAATTTCTGATGGTTCTGAGTGATGAGTGTTCTATATTTTAGTTGTAATTTTGATGTGGTTGTGTGAAGAGGCAATCCATGTCTGCCTATGCCACCACTATGACCAGAAGTCTTCTTTGTTGTTTTTAAAATTCTACTTGACATGTAATTGGGTGAAACATCCCATGGACTTCTGTAGCCTCAAGCCATAGATAAGGTGAAGGGGCAAACTAGTAGATTAGTTTCTTTTAACATAAGCCAGGGTTAACTCATTTCCTCAAGTAGCCATTTGACCTTTATTCCTTTTTTCTTTCTTTTCTTGTAACCAGAATTATTTCCCCACAAGAGGGCAGAAAATGTAAGGAAATGGAAAGATGCTGGCAATTTCAGAACCTTGAGTCAGGTGCAATTAATCATTTAGTGATCTCTGTGAGTGCTTCATCCAATACAGATATGATGAATTTTGGACACAAAGTACCTCACATCTTTGAGAACTATCCCAGGGAATATTTGAAGACTTCAAATTATTTAAATTTTCTTCTTTGGAAACAGAATAATAGCTACTCTTCTGATGTGGCTGAGAGAGTTGGGTACTCAGGTGTTGTGGGTTTGCAAGTTCATTTAAGTTGTTCCAGTTCCCAGAGAGTGTGTTTCAATTCCACCAAATACCATGTGCCTAGCTGCTATTTAATATATCTATTTTTGTGTAAAATCTCCTGTTTAATATATATTCTGTCCAGGTGTAAAGGCCCTGTAAAGCAGGAGACACTTGGAAATGAGGCAGTATTAAGGGTGTCCAAACTTTTGGCTTCTCTGGGCTATGCTGTAAATGGAAGAGTTGTCTTGGGCTACACATTAAATACACAAACACTGATGAGCAAAAAAAGAGGTTTTAAGTAAATTTACGATGTGTTAGGCTACATTCATAGCTATCCTGGGTGGCATGTGGCTCACCAGGGCATGGGCTGCATACCCCTAAGTGGAATCAAGCATTGAGTTCTGGAGACAAACATAATCCTGGCTGTGTGACCTTGTTTTAGCCACTTAACCTATCTGACCCTGCTTCATCTGCAAAAATGCATCTCCTTATTGCACTGTGTCTTCTCCTTTTGAGAGTGTCTGTGCTCTTTTTATACAGGCTCTGTTGTTTAAATTCATGGAAGTTTAGGTTTTATATTTTCTTTATGATAAATGATAATGGCAAAATATGAATGTTGTGATTATGTGTTTTGGTCTATTGTGTTATTTATAACCTAGGATAAATTATTTGAAGAGTAGTTTTGCATCCAACTTTGGGTATGGACCCAAAGTCTTTGTCACTTTTAGTGGCTGAAATTTTGTAGAAATCCCGCAACTACTTTTGATTGGAATAATTATTATTAGCGTTACTTTTCCATAAGAAACCTCAATTTCTTTCAAAGATAACAATTGGGTGGGGAATACAACTGCTACTACAGCTTTTTGTGAGGCTTAAATGTGATATATTATTTGTGAAAGTGTCAAATAATAAAGCTGAATGTGTAAGCTGCTATTTTTAGTTTGCAGACCAAAATGAATTGTACTGTTGCAGATTGTTTTGAAAAATTATTTGCCTGTTTTGACTGAGCTTTGACACTGGAGGAAGGAAAGGTTTAGAAGAGGTTAAGAGCAAGAATCAGGACCCCAGTCTATTGCACAGTGTCAAGAAGAATTATGAGAGCCACATATGTAATTTTAAGTGTTCTATTAGCAATTAAAAAGTAAAAAGAAACAGATGAAGTTAATTTTGCTAATATATTTAACCTAATCCAAAATATTTCAACATGTGGCACATATGGCTAGAGGCTACAACACAAACTAATAAATTTGGTTGTAGCATTGCTTTCTGAAAGATTAGATTTATGAGTGATTTGATTCATGGGTCAATTGTAGGGTGCAATGTTTTATATCCATTTTTTAATTTTATTTTATGTTTCATTTGCTTTTTATCCCTTAAAATAGTACTTCTAAATTTAGGGAAAGTGCCAAGTAAGTGGAATTTGCAATCTCAAGTCATAAAGATTGGGGAAGAATGTTGTTTCCTAATGATGATTGTGATTATTTTTTTGCAAGATCATATTTTTAGAGAGGAATGGAAAAATAACTTGAAAGTGTGTATGTGTGTGATGATGTCAGACATTAAATCTTAAAATTATTCCCTAGAACTCTTATTTTGACCATTAATGGGCATTTACCCACTGGAATGAAATCCAATGGTACAGTATTAATGTGGTTCCTATCATTATCCCTGTGTTCCTCCCTCCTGCCTCAACCCCCAGTAAATGGTTACTTCACTAACTGTGTGCATACATTCTTGGTATGCAGTCCCACAGGAAGATCCTCTATTTTCATAAACAAACAAAAAAAAGTATTGCGAGATGGTCATAAAGCCTGTGTTTTGGTAGTGATTGAAAAGGGCATCTGCATGATGATGATTCCTGGAGTCCTCTCCCAGGAGCTGTGGCACTAAAAGCCAGAGGTTCCATGCAGCTCTATTGCATTTGGATCTGACAGGGTGGAGTCCTGGCATCTGTGTTCAACAGCTGCACTGGGGATTACTCAGACCTGCAGCCAAGACCAGAACCACTGATTCAGAAGATGGAGAAGTCAGAAGTTTGACTCTAGCTCTTGTCAAGCTGCTGTTGGGTCCAGGTGGTGCTGTATTACCATGCTGGTCTCTCTGAGCTGCAGCCAGGCTTCAGAGAGGTGTCTTTTCTCCCATGAGGGTGGCCTCTATTGCCTCCTCTTTGGAAGGACTATGAAAATATGTACTCATTTTTCCCTGATACAGCCATTCCCAGATGCTAAAAGCCTCCCATGAGAGGAATTCCACTGACCTTCCTTGTCCCTATAATTATTTTCTTAGAACCATCTTGATGGGTTCATCATAATCTCCATGTTTAATAAGAAAGAGAAGGAAACATTATTTGAAGTGTTAATACTCAGCTTCTCTTCTTGAGTGCAAATTCAAGTCCCTGTGTTGTGGGCTAGGTCAACTTTGCAGAGTGTCTGACAAGTGGGCTTGATTTATGGCCATTTTAGTGGGAAGAAAGGGTTGTTTCACTGGCAAGAGTGAAGAGTCTCAGTTCCTTGAATGAGCCTGTGAGCTGTCTTGCCTGGCAGGCTGGCTTTTCCTCCTGACCCTTGAGTCTTTCAGGCAGAATAGGCCTTTGAAGAGTTCTCTGGGTAGTTATGAAAACAGCTTCCCCTTACCTTTGGGAAGAAAGTTCCTCTTTCTTCTTTCAAGCCTTATACTTAAACTCACCTAAACTGACACAGACACTGGCCTGCAGTGTCTGCATCATTATAGATGAAACAAGACATTCACATGGACTATCGAGTCTGGTGGAGGAAAAGGGATAGCATAGCATGGCTTTTCTCTCAAGCAGAGCAAAAGCCATGGCCTCTGCCATGACAGGCCTTTACTGGGTTTCTCCACCCATTACATGATGGTCCTCATTTACTATGCACAGGTTCGCTTTAGGTGGGTACCTTTTACAGAAAACAAAGGAACCAATGCCACTAATCACATCATAGAAGAGGGATATTTGCAAATGAAAAGGCAAAAGTAATTGGACCAGTTACACTCATCCTTGGAAGGTTTAGCATGGGTTTTAGGAAGTTACTTTGCAGTAAATGTCCTCAATTCAGGGTGAGGGAGTTTTTAGGAAAAAGCAAGACTCAAAGTGGCCTAGGCTCATTGCAGGCTTGATTCCCCATGGGAGAACCAATCCATGGGCATGGGTCCTGTGCATCTCTGAGTGGGAGCTGAGCCCACACCATGCAGAACAGTCTTCTATATCTCCCCCCTTGTTTTTAGTTAGGACTGCTATAGAACCCACAAAGCTTGCTGCTTGCTGGTCTCCCACATGGCCCTGGGAAAATAATTTGCAAACATGTCAAAGTACACAGGGCATTATTGTAGTCAGTAAGCAACCCACATTCTCAGATTAAGCCCATCGATCACTGTCAGGCAGTAATGATCAAATAGATAATATTTGAAGAACTCTGAGAGCCTATTTTGAGTCAGGGTCAGATAGCTAAAGGGCCATGAAACTTTGGGGAAACAAACTCATTTCAGGCTTGGACCCTTATCATTTAAATTGAGGGTGTTAGCAAAGCAGGTTTCATACGATTTTATGCTTTCTTTCTTAGGCCTGATTGCCCCGGGAAACCTACCCTTTCCAACACAGGGCTGTATTTACCTCTGGCATTGTTTCAGACTTAGGTGGAGCAGGGGAAGGCAAGCAGCCAAGAGATTAGGAGACATCTTGCAGGCAGAATGAGGACTCAAGCTATGTCAAAGCCAAGGGGCAGGGGTCCATCACCCCCTTTTTCTATAGCCCCCCAAGTCCTTCCCTGAGGGCCTTCCCACGTGATCGTGCCTGTCTTAGGTCAATCCTCCCTTGAGGAATCTTATCCGTCATTGGCTAACCAACCTAGCATTGGGGGCCAGGCAGGGTGAAGTAAAGTGGACAGAGGCAGTGCTCCTGCCAGGGAGATGAGCTTTGTCTCTTCAGTGGCTTATGGTCCCAAGGTTTCTCACTCAGCCTTAGCTATGGCAGGGTTATAGATCCTGAAACCAGGCAGGGTGGTTCCCAACATCTGATCTCCCTGCTTTTTTGTTTGTAAATGCTATTGTAGCTGTTAAGCCTGTGAAACCTACTATTTGCTGTTCCTGAATGCAGTCTTAAGAAAACAATCTCTATATATATCTTAAAGCACAAATAAAGATTAAGACAAAGGGGAATCCATGGGCTGCTAGGACCCAAACTTGTAAATTCGGTCCATTGAAACAATTTTTAGGGTTCAACCATTGAACATTATGGGGTACCGAGGGAATGTTGCCCTCTGCAGTAGGTGCTTGAACCTCGGCCCCTGTCATTGGGGCACGCCCCATGCTCCTCTGTTGGCAGACCCAGGCCTGTGAGTGATAGTGCGAGTATCCATTTTTCTTCTGGTTGTTCAGGGTCAGCTGGGCCATCTGGTCTGTCAGTCGATTGGTTCTTGGCTCCAGGTAGCAGAGTTTGGTGTCTATCCCACTCTTGATAAGGCTTTACTCTTTTGGCTGGTAGCCAGACAGGACCTGTAGGGATGGAAACACAAGCATACTCTCTTCCCCAAGTTAAGAGATCTATAGGGCCTTGCCAAGAGCCATCTCCCAGCAAATCTCTATATAAAACCTGAGGATAAGATGACTTTGGCTCTTTCTTCTGAAAATGTTTCTTAATTGGAGTACAAAGTGATTCATCACAATTTATAAAATTATAGGTAAACATGGCTAGTAAAATCAAATTTTGGGGGAAAGACTGATGACTCCCCCTTTTTTGTTTTTTAAGAAGATTTTTAAAAGTATGATGAGCCTGTTCTACAATTGCCTGACCTGTTGGATTATAAGATATTGC
Source organism: Tonatia bakeri (assembly GCA_004024845.1). NCBI lineage: Eukaryota > Metazoa > Chordata > Mammalia > Chiroptera > Phyllostomidae > Tonatia > Tonatia bakeri. Next base: position 48,527 of record PVIA01009909.1, on the reverse strand, counting down.
TGTTTTATGTTGGATATTCCAATGCTGGAGAAAAGCCTAAGTAGAATGGGCAAGGTATACAGGGCAATGATCAGTTTTAACTTGCTGAGACCATCCTTAATGATTAAAGGCCCCAAGCCAATGAACTTTTATATTTTTAGCAGATTCTCCTGTTAAAGCAGATGCATGTAGAACACCAGAGTAAGTATCAATAGAAATATGAACATATTTAAATTTTGCAAAAGAAGCATAATGAATGACATCTGTTTGCCAAATTATTTGAGAACCTAGTCCTTGAGGATTAACTCTTATAGATTTGCTAAGGGCTTGGCAATCAGGACATTTTTTAATAATCTGCTTAGCTTGGAAAGACAGGCCCCCTGCTGTTTCTGAAAGCTGCAATGAGTTTAAGAAGCAATTTCCCTGTTATTATCAGGACCTGGTAGTTATTAGGTTCATAGTTTTCAAGGAAAGTGGGAAAGATGGGACAGGGTGCTCTGAAAAAATATGTTTTAGACAAAAATGGTTACATGCCAAGGGCCCATTGTGACTCGACTGACTAACTGTTCCCTCCGGGAGAATAGTCAGTTCTTCCCCAAGGAAACAAACAGGTACCGAGTTAAAAAATGGTACTTAATCTTCCATGGACAAGGGCTAGTTCTCTCTGGGAGACAGTACTACACCTAAATTTCATTTTTACAATAAAGGGTCATGACTTGGCATAAACAAGGAGAATTCTTAATATTTTTTTAATGGGTCACACCCCACCCCACTTATAGCATACTTTAGATTGACAAATTTATAAACACATTCACAACTTTCAGAAACAGTATTTTCTCTACTGGCAAATACATTTACTTTTTTTAAAATTGGAGTTTTGACCTGCTTCTTTTCCGACCTGGGCTGGTTCACCCCTCCTTAGGCAACCTGGTGACCCCCTACTCCTGTGAAGTCACCATATTGATGCCAAACTTAGTGCAGACACCCCATCAACATAGCACACTGTAGCCCAGAACTCCTGGGCTCAAGCGACCCTCCTGCCTCAGCCTCCCGAGTAGCTGGGACTACAGGCACGCGCCAGTGTGTTCGGGACTGCACCCAGTACTGGGCAAGGGGAAGCTCTCCCCCAGTGTGCATGGGGGAGAAGGGAGGCAAGGGAAACCAATCTTCCCTCTGTGCTGCTCCAGCAGAGAGACCCAGCCCCCACTCGACCTGCTGAAAACGTGCACGTGTGGGAGGTTGCGGCCGTGCAGCCTGCACACCTACATCACTGCCGAGTACACCGAGTGGGCTGTGAGACTGGCGGCAGCTGGCGTGAACTGCGAGAAGGGCCTAGATAGTGCACATGGGTCCCTTCTCTTCCATACTTCCAAATCTAAAGATCCCTTATCTGGAATACATTCAACAGCCCCATAACTGCTGAACTAGCTTAAAACATTGCTCTTGTTCCTTAGAGAGCCTGTTCCCCATGTTTGAGAATTCACAGAAACCCTTAAAGAAATTTTTTCAAAGCAGTCACAAGAGAGGGCGACCTTTCTTTTCAGAGGAAAAGAAAGACCCCTTTCCTCTGAAATCCAACACACCCTTACCACATTCCCGAAAAGCACTCAGGGTCGTTGACTCTTACCTGGGCTAATTGCGCGCCTACTCCATCCAAGTTGATGTGATGACTGGCAGCCCTGGGTCCCTGTTCATGGGTGCCAGCTGATGCAGACATCAGCCCGCAGTGTCCACGTCATTATGGGTGAAATGAGACATTCACACAGACTACCCAGTCTGGTGGAGGGAAAAGGGCAGCATGGCTTTTCTCTCAAGGGGAGCAAAAAGCCTCAGCCCTTGCTCCAATGAGCTTTTATTGTCTTACTGGGCACATTACAAGAAGGTCCTCATTAGCTATGCACAGGCTCACTTTAGGTGGTTACCTTATACAGGAAGCAAAGGAGAGAATGCTGGTAATCACATCACAGAAGAGGGATATTTGCAAATGAAAAGGCAAAAGTGGTTGAACTGGTTACACTCATCCTTGGAAGGTTTAGAATGGATTTTAGGAAGTTACTTTGCAGTAAATGTCCTCAATTCAGGGTAAGGGAGTTTTAGCAAAAACCAAGGCTCATAGCAGCCTATGTACACTGTAGGCCTGATTCCCCACAGAAGGACCTGTCGGTGAGCATGGACCTGTGTGTCTCTGAGTGGGAGCTGGGCCCACACCATGCAGAATGGTCTACTACACTAAACAAAGCCTAAAATTTGGGGTTTAATATCTCATTTGTATGTCAGTGCTATACAAGGAAGTCAGACCCTTCTGTGTCCCATATAAGAAAAGTAAAATCATTGGTAAAATGAGTCAGGAGGGATCCAGGTGGGTCAGGAAGAAAAATGAGGTTTTGCATTGTTCTACATGTTGCTTGGATGCTTGTAATATTTTGGCTTACAGAGTGGTTTCATTGAATGGGCATTCAAAAACCCATTACTAAGGATTAATTAATTATTCAAAGTCTGTGTACAAGAGTTAAAAACAATTTCACTTCTAATTGCTGTGTGCTATCAATGCTTATGTTTTAGGGAGTGTCTGATATCAGATAAAAAGTATAACCAATTTAAACTGAGCTAGGAGGGCCCCATGGTGGTGGGCATCTCTAGCTGGGCTCCCTCATCCTATCACCTACTGGTTGTGGAGAGAGTAATGGGACCCCAGAGTCAGCAGGGGAAACTATAGAGAACTTTGTTTCAGGAAAAAACAACATGAGCATGAAGTGAAATAAGTGAATCATTCCACAGTGTTGTTAAGAGCAGCTTGTTTTTCTGTACTTTATCACTCACTTTGCATAGAAACCTGCAAAGGGGCTGGAAATTAGTATCAGCAAGCAGAGGGTCTTGAACAACTTGAAACTGGCTGTGCATGAAGCTGTACAAAGTTAAGGTGCGTGGCTTCTTCCCCTAAATCAAACACAGGTGAAGCAGGAGACAGCATAGGAAGAACTCTGAGACTGCAATACTGTCACCGGCCAGCATTTATCACCCTGGTCGCTAGGGAACACCTTTTACCAATTAGGATGGAATCTGGAACAAGATAGGAATTCCGGAGGTCAGACCCCCATTCATCCCTAGATTTGGATAGTCACATTCCCCAGGAAAGCTGGCACCACATTTACCCATTAATCAATATGTAACTTTTTTTCCATTCCTATCCCACCAACTATATAAGTCCTGAGAACAAAGGACTCTCTCTCTCGCTCTCTTGCTCTCTCGGGGGCTCAGGATGCTCTCTCCCTCTCTTCAGGCTCTTAGCTCTCAGGCCACAGGGCCTCTGGCCCGGCCTTAGGCTGCCCAGGGGCTTGCCACCCTGGTCTTCAGCTACTCTTGCTTTTCTCACCCTGCTTTGCCCTGAAACTTTGCCTTTCACCCCCTACTCTACTCGGTCCTGATCTCTTCCATGGAAGCAAGCCACTAATAAACTGATTACATACTACTAGATTTGCTGATATGTAATTCTTTACATGCATCAGCAAGAAGAACCAGGTGTCTCCTGTCAACACAGGTATAGACTTCATTATTTGGAAAGCATTTGCAAGGGATGAAAGAAGTCATTTCTTTTAAGAGGAGCTTTGAAATCTTGCTGGATTTGAGCCAGAGAAGTGCTGTTTTCTCCAAGATGTCCCATGGACCAGTGGCAGGCAGTAATTTCTAACTGGGGATATTGTGTGTGTTTGACCTGTTGCTGGTTAGTCATATCTGATAGGGAACAATGACCATATGTAAAGTGAGAGAGCAACATTTATAGTTTTTCTAGATAGTGTACCTTTAGGGCATTGCTAGAAATCTGATACACCAAGGATGGCTAGGTCAGCATTTGGGTCTTCAGGTGTCTGCGCATACATGTTTGTGTGTGCCAATCTCTTCCTGAAGAAAAGTGACAGCTTAATCTCTCTGGAAGGGAGCAGAAAGCTCATCAGTCTGCTTCTTCTACCCTACATTGTGCTCATCTTCCATCCAAGTACTAACCAGGCCCTATCCTGCTTAGCTTCTGAGATCAGATGAGATCCCTCATGTTCAGTGTAGTATGGCTGTAGACTGTTGTGCTCATCTTGAATCTGTTTTCTAGCGAGTTTGGCTTTCAACTCTGGTGTGTGACACGGTGGAACCTGGATTGTTTCCTAAATTGCTGCAACCTTAATCTGAACCCTATTAATTTCAGAATTTGTGATGATCCTGAAATGATAGGGCTTTTACCCATGTGCTATCTATGAAAAGAGATTTGCTTTAAAAAACAATGTAATTATATTTGTCTAGGACCTATTTAAGTTATCTTAAAAAACTATCAAGTGCTTTGGAAGCATTTATTTAACATGAAACTGAAATACTTGTGCCTTTGCTCTGTCAAGTCCTAGCTATGTGAGTTACTAAGTAACAAAAGTATTCAATCTCTCTGAGCCTCAACTTCATTTTCCTGGAAACTGGTGTAATAACATCCCCTATCTGAAACTTTTTTTGTGAGATTTAAATTAAATAGTTCATATAAAGAGTTTGGTGTTATGTTTGTAACTTAATGCATTGATTATATATTTTTAAAATGGTATAATTAACATGTAGTAAACTGTATGTTTTTAAAAGTGTAAAATTTGATGTTTAACGTATATGTAGATATATACATATATATTATAGAACTCTATGAAACCATCTCTAGATCAAAATAATGAATATAGCCATCACTCCTGAAAATTTCCTGTGCCCCTTTGTATCAGTCCCTATTGCCCCTTCCCCTCCCTTATACACATAACCACAGATCTTTCTGTCATTATAAACAAGTTTGCATTTTCTAGAGTTGTGTTTAAGTGGAATAATAGAGTATATATTGTTTTTTTGTTTGATTCCTTTCCACATAATTGTTTTGTGTGTATCCATGGTATTGTGTGTATCAATAGCTCATTTCTTTTCATTACTGAGTAATATTCCATCATATGCCACATAGTTCATCCATTCAACTGTTGACAGGCATTTGGGATGTTTCTAGTTTGGGGTATTAACAAATAAATACAGCTGTTATGGACATTTTGTACAAGTGCTTATGCGGGCATATGCTTTCATTTCTTTTAAGTAAAATTCCTAGGGAGCAGAATGGCTGATTCCTCTGGTAGGTGTATGTTAGGCTTTTTAAGAAACTTGTCAAACTGTTTATCCAGAGTGGTTATACCAACTCACACTTCCACCAGCCATGTATGAGTCCCAGGCCTTCACATTCTTCCCAGCACTTGGTATGATCTGTATTTTTAATCCTAGCCATTTCAATAGGTATGTAGTGATAAGATATGGTGGTTTTAATTTGCATTTCCCTAATGGCTGATGACATTGTGCATTTTTGTTTGTTTTTCTGTATGCCTCTGTTGAAGTGTCTATTAAAATTATTTGACAACTTTTTACAAGTTGTGTTATTTTCTTTATCTTCATGAGTTATTTTCTTTATTTTCATGAGTTTTGAGTTTTTAAACATATTACTGATACAATTCCTTTATTAGATAAATGGATTGCAAATATTTTCTCCCAGTCTGTTCATTCTCTTAACAGTGTCTTTTGAAGAGCAGAAGTTTTTTGTTATGATGAAGTCCAGTATACCAATTTATTCTTTTATGTATTGCGCTTTAGATGTCTTTGAACTATTTACCCCTCACCTGAGGTTACAAGGTTGTTTTCTATGAAATGTTTTAGTTTTAGGCTTTATATTTAGGTCTATGATTCATTTTTAGTTAATTCCTGTATATGATGAACTGAATGCATTTTTAGAAGGTAAAAAATATATTGCTTATTGTAAATTCACCTCTTGTTACTTAGGTGAAACTGCTGAGAGTACTTGAAAATAACAAAATGATGTATTTAATTTTAACTAAGATTTTAATAAGTCAGACTGATAGTTTCACATTAGTATGAATTAGTGAGTTAGTAAAGGTGTGCAATGATTTAAACAATACTCCTTTTCAGATAAGAATATTTTAAATAGGTCATATCTTTGCATCTGTGAACAATGAGAAGAATGTCAACCTGGAAGCCAGGAGGCCAGTTTCCCTCCAGACTTAGATAATAACTAGTTGTATAGACCACAACAGATTGCTATGATGAATTGTCTAATTTATTGGCCTCAGTTTGTACAGTAGTAAAACATAGAATATTAGGTGAGTTCTTAGGTTCACAAGTTGTAAATCTGCCCACTAGGGTTGGATAGATTCCTACAGGTCCTTTTATCCATTTTGGTATCAGTAATTGATTAGATTGTCCCTCCTCTGTAGATGTCTCCTTTTTCAGGCATGTGCTGATTGAATTTTTATGTCAAAAATATAAATTTACTTTACAGGGCTTTGACTTCCTATTAATTCTGTGCCATATATGCATTTTTGTAATCAAAAAGTATGATGGTGTAACCACTGTCTGATTGAAAATATATTGTGAACTCTATTCTTAGCACTAAAATGTCTTCTTACTCATGTTAGCTAGGGAACCTCCAGCTAGGTGTTCTTCTGCTAAGATCCGGTCAGGCTTTGAAGTCTGGTTGTGACTAGTGGGTTTCAGCATTGCTCAGATGCCAGTTTGTTCAGACGGTTCCCCTCCAAGGTGACTAATTGACTAGCCTCTGCTCTGTGGCTCCTACAGTGTCCCTCATTTTGCTCTGTATGCCACTCATGGCTCTGTAGAGACATGGTGGTAGACAGTGATGCATGTAACTATTAGGATATGTTTGTAAATTGGGCCCTCCTGAAGGCTACAGTTAGAATCTCTCTCTATGAATATCCTGTAATATGTGCTAGCTTGGAAACCCTCAGGAAAATGTCACTAAACAGGTTAATTAGGGTAAAAAGAAACATCTTTGTAAAGATGTCTTGTGATCCATAAGCTGCTATACACCTATTTTTAGTAACAGCTACATGTCTACATATACACATGCACACTTCATAAGTGATATTTGCTTGTGTTCTTAACTTAAACTATTTTAATATAACTGATTTCCCTTGCAATTTTTTGAATTTTATTTTATGCATTTACAATATGTTTTGAGAGGAAGTTTGTAGGTTTCAGTGTGGCAGGAAAAGATGAAAATTTGCTGTGTTTACACCTACACCTTAGCTTATCTACCCTTAACAAGTCCCCTAACCTGGTAAAAGTAGCTGATAGCCTGGATGTCTATCTGGTGGCATTATCACAGAGCTGTTTCCCCACAAGGAAGTTATTGGACTCTCAGTGGGTGGCTCCTCAGGTGTCAACAAACCATAAGCTAATGCTCTGGGCAGCTGGGAAAGGGAATAGAGGAAAAGGGGGTCAGCAACAGGCAAAGGTGGAATTAGTTGCATCATATTGCAGTGTTGGGACATGGAGTTTATGCGTAACCAATCTAGGGGGCATGAGTGATGTTTTGGTTGCAGCATTTCCCAATGAGATGCCCAGTAAACACTCTCCATTCCTCACATTTGTCTTCTCAATCTGCCCTTCTAGCACATGGGAATTAGATATCAGGCCACAGATAACTTGAATTTTTCGTGAATCCTGCTCCTTTGGGGAGAGAGGAGTAAGTGAATACTTGGAAACTTCCATGTGTGGTATCTTCATGGAAAGTGTACAGCTGAGCCTAGGGGAGGTAGACTAAGTCCCCTCCACAATGGGTCCCAACCCCATGTCCTCTCTCCTGGTACTGTGGTGGAGTCCATGTGTTGGTTTCTCACTGCTGGGTACACATGTCTTTTGTACTATTTATTGTTGAGTGAGAAAATGACTTGTGTCTGTCTGTCTTTCTTTCAAGGTGAGAGTTTATAAAGGTGGGCACAGGTATCTTATTTCTGTTTCATAAGGACCTGAGTGCAATATGATTAAAAATATAACTAACTAAATGACTGAATATTGATATAATAGAGTATTTTCTCTCCTAATATAACATTTCTCAGGGTCTTTCATCTTGGGTTTTCATGATATGGGCAGGGGGCAAGATTTTCCCACATTAGTTCCTGATAGTGAAGAACAAACCACCAAGATGCTGATTGCTGTGAAGTATTCCACAGTGAACACACACCATGGGGACTGTTTCTGAGGAATGGACATGTAGATTGTTCTAGCCCTCCACTATCCCAAAACTAAAATGAAGCAAACAACAACATAAATGCACTAGTGATTATCCATGACAGTGTTCCTGTATGGACCTGGTCAGGAATTTCTCTGGGATGTATGAGGGGTGTCAGGTCATGGGGGAAGGGGATGTATATGTAACAATACAAACACTGACAGATGGCCAACCATAGTGGCCTTCCTCCTTTACAGTCTCAGAAGCTGTGTAAAATGCCTTATTTGAAAGGAAAGAATTTGGGAATTTGAGAGTTCTAGCCAAGATGGAGTTGTAGGTAGAAACGCTTCGCTTTCTCACACAACCAAAAGAAGGATAACAACCAATCCAAAAACAGTAAACAACCAGAAGTGCCAGAAAATCAAACTGCGTGGAACTCTGATAACCATGGAGTTAAAGAAACATTCACCCAGACTGGTAGGAAGGTAGAGATGGGCAGTTAAGCGGAGAGGATGCACAGCAAGGTGGCAGACCAGGCAGGGCTGGCTCAATGGGAAACTAAATACCCAAAGCTAGCTGTAAACTATTGCAGGGGTTGCCATGGCAGAAGAAACTCCCAATCTCAAATGAGAGAGTTTTTGGAAAGTGTGGCTAGAGCCAAACCAGGGAGCTGAATTGTTCCCTCTCTCACATCTCCCCCACAGACAGCAACACAAAGCAGCAAAGAAGGTTGCCCTGCCTAGGTGGATGCCTAAGGACCTGCCCCTTGCAACATAACAGGTGAACTGAGACAAAGAAATATGGCCCAAATGAAGAACAGATCAAAACCCCAGAAAAAGAGGTAAGTGGCAAGGAGACAGCAAACCTATGGGATGCAGAGTTCAAAACACTGGTAATCAGGATGTTCACAGAACTCACTGAGCTTGGTCGCAAAATAACAAAGCAAATGAAGGTTACTCAAAGTGAAATAAAACAAAATATACAGGGAACCAACAGTGAAGGGAAGGAAACTGGGACTCAAAGCAATGATTTGGAACAAAAGGAAGAAATAAACATTCAACTGGAACAGAATGAAAAAATAAGAATTCACAAAAAATGAGAGGCTTAGGAAACTCTAGGACAACTTTAAACATTACATCTGAACCATAGAGGTGCCAGAAGGAGAAGAAAAGAGCCAGAAATTGAAAACTTATTTGAACAAATAATGAAGGAAAACTACCCCAATCTGGTGAAGGAAATAGACTTCTAGGAAGTTCAGGAAGCCCAGAGAGTTCCAAAGAAATTGGACCCAAAAAAGAACACACCAAGGCACATCAGCGTTAAGTTACCCAAGATTAAAGATAAAGAGAGAATCTTAAAAGCAGCAAGAGGAAAGGAGAGAGTTGCCTCTAAAGGAGTGCCCATAAGGCTATCAGCTGATTTCTCATAAGAAACCTTGCAGGCAAGAAGGGGCTGGAAAGAAGTATTTGAATTCATGACAGGCAAAGACATATCCAAGTTTATTCTATCCAGCAAAGTTAAAATGACAACAAACTCACAACTATCAACAAGTGAACCTAAAAAATGAAAACAAAAACTAAGCAAACAACTAGAACAGTAACAGAATCAGAGAAATGGACATCACATGAAGGATTTTCAGTGGGGAGGCAGAGAGGAATTGCTGGGTGGAGAGTACAGAGAATAAGAAGCATAACTGGTAGGAATAAAATAGATAGGGAGAGGTTAAGAATTGTGTAGAAAACAGAGAAGTCAAAGAACTTATATGTACAACACATGGATGTGAACTAAGGGGGTGAATGCTGGAGGTTTGGGGGGTGCAGGATGGAGGGGAAATAAAGGAAAAATTGGGAAAACTGTAATAGCATAATCAACAAAATATACTTAAAAATAAAGGAAGGAATTTGAAGGAAAAGATTTTGGAAAATAATTTCTGTGCTTTGATTAATTACTGTATGTGATTAGCATATCTGGTTAGGGAAATAAGTGCTAAGTAAGTGCTGCAGACTTGAACTATCTTTTAGAAAATTCTTTGCAACCACAGGATTCAAGGTTCTACATACATATTAGGAATACATTTTCATTTTGTAGTATCTAAGAAAACCTGATGCTAGGAGTGCCTAAAAAGTGGGTATTGGCACTTGCAATTGAAATATTTGATTCTCCTTTTAGGTGTTCACGTTGGTTGGTGAGCTTTTCGCTGAAGTATACTGGATCACCATTGTGAGGCTGCTTTCAATGCTCGATGCAAGGCAATCAAGGGTTGATGCAAGGTTGGGAAGTTCTCGACTGAAATTATTTTCTTTATTTCCTGAGTCTCAGTCCATTAACCAACTTGGTGAAAAGGCCAGGAAGAGAAATGGCATTCTCAAAATATTATTAGCATTTTGCAGTGAATGCTAACTATAGTACATTTATAGCTGATTAAGTTTCTTCTCTCTATTTCATTATGGATTATGACAGGGATTTTGAGACTGAATTCTATTAAATAATAAATAGAACCAGCAAGGTCATTTTCTTCCTGACCAAAGGAAAACTTCACAGGAAGAAAACATGAATTGAAAGAGAAGTTTAGTTAAATCTCTCAAGGTGGGGTGAGGGATTCAGTTTTTTCAGAATCAAACAGAATCAGACAAATATCAGACATTTGCAATGGAATGTGAATATGACCAATTCTTTATTGCCAGTGATAAGATATATTTTTACTCACCAAAAATTAAGGTAAGCTTTAAAGAAGAGGTCTCAAAATAGTGGTCCACAGATAATTTAAATCCTAGATATGTTTTTTTGGCCCAGATTATGTTTAAAAAGTGTTTTTAAAATTGGTTGCATTATTCAAAAATCACAGGATTTCACATAAAAATGCACATTTTGGGCAACACTGTGTTTTTTTTCCTGCTTAGTAACAGTTTGCTGTAGCTGAGTGCTGGCTGCTCTAGAAGATGGGACATTTTTCATTTTCTATTTCGTCTGCTTCCCTCATTTATGTTGATGCCCTTGACCCTGTAGTATAAGCAATTAAGTTTGAGAAACTTGACTCGCATGGTCTGGAATGAAGATTAAAAAGAACTAGAAGATTTTATTTCAGATTTTATGCATCTTTGTCATTTTACAGACAGTGATTAAAGGTTTGGGCTCTGGAATCAAAATTTCCTGGGAACAAGTGCTGATTTCTTTCAGATTAGCTGTGTGAGTTCAAGCAGTTTACTTAACCTCTCTGAATACTAGTTTTCTCAGTTAAAAAGCAGTTGTATCTACCTTATAAGGTTAGTGTGAGGATTCCATTTGTGTGAATGTATATCCATTAAACAAATAGACAGGCACATACTACTTAGAATAGTCCCTTGTTAATGCTAATTCATCAAATATTTTTATAAACAACTTGGTGGAAAAAGAAAATTTAATTGGTAAATAAAGGATAGTTTCTCTTCCCTTTACCATTGGCTGAAAAAGGCAAGAAGTAATATTTTTGTTTCACACAGGTGTTCCTTAAATGGCAGTTATGCTAGGTTGATAGTATTATTATTTTTTACAGAGTGCTATATTTTCTATTCACTGATAAACTAAAAATCCATGTTTAGATGTTTCCTTCATACACTTCATTTGTTTTATTAGTAAGCAAATCCTATAAAGGGTGGCTTCATCTAGTCCTCACATGCAGATTCATCTTCATTTAGACTAATCTGGAAGTAACAAAGTTTGTAAGTCTTCTTGTCAGATGCAACCACACAAAGCCAATCATGAAGACTGTTCTTCTTAAGGTATTTTCTGGTATAATATTTGAAATACCTTTTGGAGAACTGTTTCTCAGAAACAACTGTAATTTTATTCTTTTTTTTATTGTTGTTCAAGTATAGTTGTCTCCATTTTCCACCTGCCACTCCCACCTGACCCCACCCATCCCCACCTCCACCCTCTGTCCTACCACCCCATTTGGCTTTGTCCATGTGTGCTTTGTATATGTTCCTTGACCACCTTTTCCCTTTTATCCCATTATCCCCTTCTCTCCTCCCCTCTGGATATTGTCAGTTTGTTCTTTATTTTAATGTTTCTGGTAATATTTTGCATGCTTGTTTGTTTTGTTGATTAGGTTCCACTTATAGGTGAGATCCTATGATATTTGTCTTTCACTGCTGGGCTTATTTCACTTAGTGTGGTGCTCTCCATATCCATCAATGCTGTCACAAAGGGTAGGAGCTCCTTCTTTCTTTCTACTGTGTAGTATTCCATTGTATAAATGTACCAGTTTTTTGATCCACTCATTTACTGATGGGCACTTAGGTTGCTTCCAGCACTTGGCTACTGCAAGTTGTGCTGCTGTGAACACTGTTGTGCATTGGTTCTTTTGAATTTGTGTTTCAGAATTCTTAGGGTATAATGCTAGCAGTGTAATTGCTGGATCAAAAGGCAGTTCCATTTTTAGTTTTCTGAAGAAATTCCATACTGTTTTCCACAGTGGTTGTACCAGTCTGCATTCCTACCGACACTATACTAGGGTTACCTTTTCTCTACATCCTCTGCAACACTTGTTTGTTGCTTTGCTTATGATGGCCATTCTGACTGGTGTGAAGTGGTATCACATTGTGATTTTAATTTGCATCTCTATGATGGTAGAAATGCTGAGGATCCTTTCATGTCTCTGGGTCCTCTGTATATCCTCCTTGGAGTTCCTGTTCAGGTCCTTTGCCCATTTTTAATTGGGTTGTCTTCCTGGAGTGGAGTTGTGTGAGTTCTTTACATATTTTGGAGAGCAAACCCTTCTCCGAGGTATCATTGCCAAATATGTTTCCCCATACAGTTTGTTCTCCTATCACTTTAATGCTGTTTAGCCATGCAGAAGTTTTTTATTTTGATGAAATCCCATTTGTTTATTCTTTCCTTTATGTCCCTTGCTCTAGGGGACATATTGGTGAAAATATTGGTACATGGAATATCTGAGATTTGTGATTTTATTCTTGAAGCATTCAATGTATACAGCATTCACAAGATTTCCAGTTACTCCACTGACTTTAATCTTCTCTGGTAGAAACTGTTCAACATTTCCAGAATAAAAACTATATTTTCTACTGGATAAAGAAGGTCCAACCCAAACCTTAAGATTGTTCTCTTGAAATTCTTACCTTTTGACACCATCATGAAAGTAGTCTGTGTGATCAGAGTTAGGTTGATAGTATTATTAATTATATTTTCATATAACTACAACAAGGAAATTGTAAAAGCTTGTGGAGATTATCCTGTTCTTAATATCCTTCTGAGCAGTGGAACTTGAGGGGATGGTATATGTATAAAGAATGCCAAGCATTTCTAGGAAGTGTTTTGTACATGGAAGTGATGGTCTCCATTCTTTACTAGAGGATTCAGAGCTTGGGCCATTCTGACTAGCAAAGATCTAGACTCCATCTTCCTTTCTGTCTCACCTTCTTCAGTTTGTGACTTTTGTTCTTATGGTGGCAAGATGGCTGCTCAAATTCTAGGTATTGTGTCTTCATTTGGGGCAAGGAAAACAGTAAAGGGAAGAGGGATACAGGTATATTTTCAGGAAAACAATAGCTTTTCTGGAAACAATGGGCAGTGAAATCTGAACATCATTACATGACTGCTTTAGAAAATATCGTTTCTGATAGCAAGAAAAATGGGGCCATGTTGGATTTTTCAATGAACTAAGATATATATATATTACTCAATGTTTCCTCTCCCTTTTAAACTAAATGGCATCAACTCTAGGTATTGTTTCACAACTAATATTTCCCCACTTGTCAACTAGATACATTAGCAATTTATAGGGCTTTATCATAGAAATCAAATTTTCTCTCTATTATGTATCATGTATAAGAGTAAATTGCGCTGACCATACATGTTTCTATCACATGCTTTGCTGATTTTAACCCTTTTGCATAGAAATTTATCTAGACTATATTTTATTATTTATTTTTTCTGTAAACTTAGAAATACAGAACATACTTGAAGACTTTGACTTTGGCTACTTTAGAAACATCTTCTTTTGAGTTTTGTAATAGCACCAAGCATAGCTCTATTGTGACTTTGATTTTTCCATTTCCTACTTAGTTTTCATGTAGTCATCTGTTATTTATCATTGTTAATGCTCTGGGCCCTAAGAAAACCACTGTCCCTTACCTATTATTACTTATTCGTCTGTGTGTTTGAGACCAAGGCTGTAAGGATTGTGTGTCAACTAAGAGTGAACTGGTATGTATACAGATAGTTACAAATATCATCTAGAGATACTGTGTAGGGGAGTTATGATTGATTCTTGGAACTCTGTAGAATGTTTCTTTCTGTTTTTCAAGTTTGTTCTAGAAGCTTGAAGTTGTTCAACTTTCTTTGAAAGTTGGTTAGAAAAAGAAATAAACCAAAAAACCCACAGAAAAACAGAACTAGAGAGAAAAACATATTAAGGGATACTTGGTGATTGTTTTTTAAAAACTCAGTCAGATGACAGATGATGATGATTCATTCATTAATGAAGCTTTAATCATGGGGTGATGGACACATGATACAATGTGCAGATGATGTTTTGTTGAGTTGTGCACTTAAAACCTCTATGGTTTTGTTAACCAATGTCATCTCACTAAACTCAAAAAAAGAAAATATATATGATTGTAGTATATTCCCTCCATGGCTGTTTGTGTTACGTTTCTGTTTGTAACCCTCTAGTGGCTTCCCATGATTTAAGAATAAAGCCCATAATGACCTCCAGGCCCTGTCAGACCTGGGCCTTGGCTATACCCATAACATCACTCCTGCCATTGTCCTTCTTGCTCACTTTGTCCCAGCCATGCTGGCTTGCTTGATGTTTCTAATAATATTCTCATCTCAGGCTGTGTGCTCGCTATCTTGAACCCTCATTTGTGTTTACTCTCACATTTCACTGAGGACTTTTCTTTTTTTAAAAAAAGTATTTTATTGTTGTTCAATTATGAATGTCTGCATTTACCCCCCGCAACACCCCCTCACTCCAGCCAAACGCACCTCCCTCCCTTGCTTCCACCCATGCCTTGGTTTTGTCCATGAGTCCTTTATAGTTCCTGAAAACCCATCCCCCCATTATCCTCTCCCACCTCACCACTGTACACTGCCAGATTGTTATTAATTTCCATGTCTCTGGTTGTATTTTACTTGCTTTTTTCTTTTGTTGATTAGGTTCCTGTTAAAGGTGAGATCATATTGTATTTGTCCTTCACCGCCTTATAGGAGACCATTCTGTGTGGCATGGGCTCAGGTCCCACTTAGAGATGCACAGACCCATGCCCATGGACAGGTTCTCCTGTGGGGAATCAGGCCTGCATTGTACCTAGGCTGCTTTGAGACATGCTTTTGCTAAAATGCCCTCACCCTGAATTGAGGCAGCAAGTACTTACTGTACTTCCTAAAGTCTGTGCTAAATCTCCCCAGCATGGAGTGTAACCACTTTTCCCTTTACATTTGCAAATATTCTTCTTCTGTGATGTGATTAGCAGCATCCCCTCCTTTGTTTTCTGTAAAAGGTAACCACCTAGGGTGAACCTGTGCATAGTAAAAGGTAACCACCTAGGGTGAACCTGTGCATAGTAAATGAGGACCATCATGTAATGTGCCCAGAAAAGCAAAAAAGACTTGTCAAGGCAAGGGCTGAGGCTTTTTTTCTTCTTGAGAGAGAAGCCATGCCATCCCTTTTCCTTCACAGGATTTGGTAGTCCATGTGAATTTCTTGTATCTCATCCACAATGTCACGGATCTCATGAACCCAGATCTGCATTGCTGCCTGGCTTATTTCACTTAGCATGATGCTCTTCAGTTCCATCTATGTTGTAGCAAAGGGTAGGAGCTCCTTCTTTCTCTCTGCTGCATAGTGCAATGCTTTTTTCATTGTGTAAATGTCCCAGTAGTTTGATCCACTCATTTACTGATGGGCACTTAGGTTGCTTCCAGCACTTGGCTATTGTAAGTTGTACTGCTATGAACACAGTGTGCATAGGTTCTTTTGGATTGGTGTTTTAGGGTTCTTAGGGTATAATCCCAGCAGTTGAATTGCTGGGGGTCAAAAGGAGTTCTATTTTTAGTTTTCTGAAGAAATTCCATATGGTTTTCCACAGTGGCTGCTCCAGTCTGCATTCCCACCAACAGTGTGTTAGGGTTCCCTTTTCTTCACAAACTCTCCAATGCTGTTTTGTTGATTTGTTTATGATAGTCATTCTGACTGCTGTGAAGTGGTATCTCATTGTGGTTTTACTTTGCATCTCTCTGATGACTAGTGATGTTGAGTATCCTTTCATATGTCTTGGGCCCTCTGTATGTCCTCTTTGGAGAAGTGTCTGTTCGAGTCTTTTGCCCATTTTAGATTTAATTGGGTTGTTTGTCTTCCTGGAGTGGAGTTGCATGAGTTCTTTATATAATTTGGAGACCAAACCCTTGTCTGAGGTATCATTGGCAAATATGTTTGCCCATATAGTTGGTTCTCTTTTCATTTTGCTGCTGTTTTCTTTAGCCATGCAGAAGTTTTTTAATTTGATGAAGTCGCATCTGTTTATTCTTTCCTTTATGTCCTTTGCTTTAGGTGACATATCAGTGAAAATATTGCTGCATGGAATGTCTGAGATTTTCCTGCCTATGTCCTCTTCTAGGACTTGTATGGTGTCATGACTTATCTTTAAGTCTTTTATCTACCTTGAATTTATTTTTGTGTATGGTGTAAGTTGGTGATCGAGTTTCTTTTTTTTTTTTTGCATGTAGCTGTCCAGGTCCCCCAACACCATTTGTTGAAGAGGCTATTTTTTCTCCATTTTATGCTTATTCCCCTTTTGTCAAATATTAATTGATCATAGATACTTGGGTTTATTTCTGGGCTCTCTGTTCTGTACCATTGGTCTATGTGTCTCTTCTTATGACAGTACCAGGCTGTTTTGATTATAGTGACCTTGTAATACAGTTTGATATCAGATATTGTGATCCCTCCTACTTTGTTCTTCTTTCTCAAAATTGGTGTAGCTATTCGGGGTCATTTAGAGTTCCATATAAATTTTTGTTCTTTATCTATGAAATATGCCATTGGTACTTTAATAGGGATTGCATTGAATCTATAAATTGCTTTGGGTAGTGTGGACATTTTGATGATGTTAATTCTTCAAATCCATGAGCGTGGTATATGCTTCCATTTGTTTGTGTCTTCCTTAATTTTTTTCCTACAGTGTTGTGTAGTTTTCTGAGTATAGTTCTTTTACCTTCTTGGCAAGGTTAATTCCTAGGTACTTTATTTTTCTTGTTGCTATATGAAATGGGATCTTTTCCCCATTTTCTGTTTCTGATATTTCATTGTTGGTATATAGAAATGCCTTTGATTTTTCAATATTCCTAAATATTGACTTTGTGTTTTGTTGGAGTCTGTAGGATTTTCTATGTACACTATCATGTCATCAGCAAACAATGACAGTTTTGTCTCCTCCTTTCCAATTTGGATGCCTTTTATTTCTTTTTCTTGTCTGATTGCTGTGACTAGGACTTCCAGTACTATGTTGAATAGGAGTAGTGAAAGCAGACATCCCTGTCTTGTTCCTGATTTTAGTGGGAAAGCTCTTAGTTTTTGCCCCTTGAGTATGATGTTGGCTGTAGGTCTCTCATATATGGCCTTTATTATGTTGAGGAATGCTCCCT
The DNA here is from genome assembly GCA_004024845.1 of Tonatia bakeri. Lineage (NCBI taxonomy): Eukaryota > Metazoa > Chordata > Mammalia > Chiroptera > Phyllostomidae > Tonatia > Tonatia bakeri. The sequence continues at coordinate 30,868 of PVIA01009909.1, read as the reverse complement.
TTATTTCCACTTTGCTGAGTGTTTTTTTCTTAAATGGGTGCTGCACCTTGTAAAATGCTTTTTCTGCATCGATTGATATGATCATATGATTTTTGTCTTTCCTTTTGTTTTTGTGATGTATTATGTTTATTGATTTTTGAATATTGTACCATCCTTGCACACCTGGTCATAGTGTATGATCCACTTAATCATGGTCTATTATCCTTTTAATATATTGCTGGATGCATTTTACCAATATTTTGTTGAGGATTTTAGCGTCTATGTTCATCAGTGATATTGGTCTGAAGTTTTCTTTCTTTGTTGTGTCTTCATGTGGTTTTGGGATTAGGATGATGCTGGCTTCATCAAAATAGCTTGGGAGTGTTCCATCATTTTGGATTTTTTTTGAATAGTGTGTGAAGGATAGGGTTTAGCTCTTCCTTAAATACTTTGTACAATTCTCCTGTAAAACCATGAGGCCCAGGGCTTTTGTGTGTCAGAATCTTTTTGATTACTGCTTCAATTTCTTTTGCTGTTATTGATCTTTTCAGGCTTTCTGCTTCTTCATTCAGTTTTATAAGATTATATTTTTCTAGAGATTTGTCCATTTCATCTAGGTTTTCAAATTTCTTGACATAGAGTTGTTCATAGTAATTTCTTACAATCCTTTGTATTTCTGTGGTGTCTCTCTTATTTTGTTTGTAATCTCTCTTATTTTGTTTCTGTGTCTATGTGGGTCCTCTCTCTTTTCTTCTGGATGAGTCTGCTTAAAGGCTTGTTGATTTTGTTTATTGTTTCAATGAACCAGCTCCTAGATTTATTGATCCTTAGAAGTGTGCTTTTAGTTTCTACATCGTTTAATTCTGCTCTGATCTTGGTTATTTCCTTTTGTTCTACTTGCTGTGGGCTCTCTTTGTTGTTGTTCCTCAAGGTCTTGTAGGTGTAGTGTTAGATTATTTATTTGAAAAATTTCTATCTTTTTTAGGTAGGCGTGTATTGCTATGAACTTCTATTAAGGACTTTTCTTAAATGCCATCTCTTCAGGTGTTCCCATCTGCTCACTTTCTTTATAATTCTTTATGCAAGTTGAAATTATCTGACATTCTATTATATTTTAATTTTCTACTATTTATTGTTTTTTCTCATCAAAAGAGAGAATTTTCAGTTACATCTCCTGAGTAGTGTCTAGTCCACAGTAGTTGCTCATTAAATATGTTAACTCTGTAAATGAGTTCTACATATGAAGAATCAATGTGCCTTATATATTTCTGTATTCTTTGATTCTGGGAATACATTTAGCAGTAGTAATAACATAATCATTAATGCTTATTGAGGCTTGCTGTACTCCAGGCTCTGTTTTGGGTGCTTTGCAAGTCCTCATTTATTTAAAAAGCTTTTGTTATAGATAATACTATTAGCTCTATTTGTACATATGAGAAATTGAGGCACAGTGGTTGAGCAGCTATTCCAGAGTCATGGAGGTAACAAAACAAGAATGTAGAATGCCTTTGACTTGGAAATGTTTCCCCCTTAACCACTTCACTGTAATGTTATTGCCTACAGCAGGCATTCAGTACAAATTCATTGTGTTGAAATGAATAATTAACAAAGGGCCATATCATGGAAAATGTATGTTAAGAGCTGAGAGGAAAATGTAGAGGGTGCTAATTGTGTTGTATAAATTAGATATAAGATAGGAATTAGGCAAAAGGAGTGATCTAGGTAAGATAGAGGTCATGACCCAACCTCTCCCTCACCACAGCCTCCCCTCAAAGGGGAGATGGGACCTACCTGGATGTTAAGAGCAAGTCTCTTCTAGTAGGCAGAGGGGAAGGAAGGTGGGCATTCCAGGGAAAACAATACTAAATAATAAATCATGCATTTCAAATATTACTTAAAACAGACTATGAGGTAACAGAAGGAAGATGGATGTCAGAGTCATATTTTTCTGAATTAAAAACAGAACTGACTCATATCTATTAACACTTGAAGATTTGTTTTTAGAACACTAGCAGAGAAAAACGTTCTTTCCCCCTTAACTCTCTAATAGATAATAATAACCATGAAAGCTAATGGCTACATAAATATTGTGACAATTCAACTTTATATCTATTTGACATGGCAAATTGAAGTATAATTTACTTATTCAGAAATCACATTACTTCATACATATTACCATGTTATTGCAGAAGATTCAAGTGAATCACAACTGAACTTTTGTATTTCACGTGTAAGCATCATCAGTTTTCCTTACAATGAAGAAGAGTTTATTAAGAAGTTATTTCAGGACACTGTTGGGAAGCACATAGGGTTTTTAAATCCAAACATTATCTAACCCAATCATGTATATGAGATGAGGAAGTTTTTTACTCCCCCCACAGGGCTCATAAGAACGGAAGGTTTCAGTGTTTGCTTTTATGTTTGTATGTGTGCATGTAGATGATAGTGCTACACTGAGGGTGGTATAATAATGTTTGGGAACTTTGTTAATGAATTAACAAAGGAGGCCTGGTTCCTCCTAAGACTCTTTGGCATGAAACAGTCACCGCCCTCTAGACCAGCTTTTCCTGACCCCCTATTTCTGTATTGGCTGTATGCAGTCTTGAGACTCAAAAATCAGTGCTGATTCATTATTTCTTCTCACTTATCTGGTGCTAAGACCTCAAGCAGGGATTCTAGAAGAGTGGTCTGTGGTCGCTTGCATCAGAATCACCTGGAAGCTGATGACACAATTATTTCGGATCTCCCACTCAGATGTACTGAACCAGTCTCTTGATCTGATCCTAGGAATCTGAATTATGAATATAGTTTCCTGCTCTTTCTGGGTATGCTAAAGTTTGTTCAACCCTGTCCTGTAGGTATGACTTTAATACTATCTCCTGAAATTGTTTTCCACCAGTTCTGCTGCAATCATCCCAGGATTCAGTGATATTTATCTCTCCCTCAGGTCACTTCTCCCTGAGTTTTGCCTTCCATTGATCTTTCCTGACTACCATGACCAGATGAATGAGTTTTAAAATTAGGTAACCTGATTTTTAGCTCACCCCTAATTGTTTAGTATAAATGAGTTGCATTTATTTTTTGTTTGATTTTGTGTATGTGTGTTTAAGTTTTTTTTTTTTCCTTGAAAAACTGTTCCAATGAATAAAATTGACTTTTTGGGAGGAGTAAATGAGGTGAACAGGAGACAGTCTTACATATTCCATATATTATGAGCTGTGCATGCCCCCATCCTAAGAGAGTCATACCTGAAAAAGTGGCAGAGGGACTAGGAATTGTGGCCTTGGGGGAAGGAGTGGTGTAGTGAAGGTGTCATTTCCTCTGGAGGTGACAGTAGAGATTATTACCAGAACCAATGGCATTGGATGTGGAAGATGGCAAAGGGGCACAAGAAATGTCGAGGAGATGGGGAAGTAATACAATTCAACATGCATGTCAATTTTTACCTTTAATCCAAAGTTCAATGTACCACTGCTACCAAAAGTCAACATATACCATAACTGTAATCAGTTTCTTTTCATATTTATTGATCCTGAATCCTTGGTCAATGAAATTCATTAATAAAGTTCCCAAACATTATTATACCACTCTCAATGTATCACTATCATCTACACACACACACACACACACAAAAGCAAAAACTGAAACCTTCAGTTCTTATCAACTGACCCTCAGTTCTTATCAACCACTATCAACCATTGTCCACAGAAAAGCTGAATAGTAGGATGAAAATGGTGCTGAAAAGTCTACCTTATTAAGATACCTGCTTCCTAAGGAAAAGACATATGGGTCACAGGAAACTCCAGTCACATGTGCCTAAAGAACTGAACAATGGGAATGGAGATCATACTCTTTACTTGCTGAGGAATGAACGAGAACAGAGAGAGGCTACTGTCTGATTCATTTTCTCTCATCCAGGTCTTAGCACTGGACTCATGTCAGGTAGGGCCTCAGAGAATGCTGAATAGGTTCACTTTGTACGTGCTGGCTGTGAACATGGAGAAGCAGATTTCCTCAGGTGCTGCAGGTGCTGTGTGTGGCAGTGAGTGGCACAGTCCTGCAGCCAACTTCTTGTGTTCAAATCTTCATTCTGCCATTTAATAGCTGTGGAAACTAAGGTTAGTTACTCAATCTTTCTGTGCCTCAGTTTCCTCAATTATAAAATGGGGCTAATTATAGCATCTACCTTTTAGTATAGTTGTAAAGATTAAATGCATTATTGCATATAAAGCAGACATACTGCTATAAAAGTGAGAGCTATTAGTAGCAGTAGTATTGATCTTTTCCAGAGAAATTTCTGCATTAATTTCTAACATAAAATAGGACTTTAAAATGTTTGATGAATGACTTCATCATGTGCTTCAAAGTGGGAACTGCACACAGAGGTGACAAATGTCCCAAAACATGCTGTACACCTAAAAAATTAATGTACATTTTATGAGCAGGTGATTTTATTTCTTACTGTGCTCAAATCTACTGATTTGGAACTGTCAGCCTTTGAGGAGCTCAGTGCCTCTAGTTAATCAGTTGGAGGCACCAGGGTGTGGATTGTGCAGTGTGGTAGCCACACCTGTGTTTTAGCTTGGGCTGGTGGCTCTAGGCTGTCAGAGGAGAAAGGCTAGAACAACTCACAGGCTACCATGGGACCACAGGGACTTCACGCCAATGCAAAGTTTTGTTGGAGTTTTTTTGTGTGTGTTTTATTTTTTAAGATCACCTTCTACTTAAACTTGTAAAGGAAGAATGATGTTAGATTTTTGCTGAGACAAGGCAAGTCCAGGGTTAGAGAGAAGCTCCACTTGGGTCAGTGTTTTAGGAAACAATAGTAACTGGAGCAAGAGTGGCACTTGGTCATTCCCATCCTGGTTGGGACAGTGTGCTCAGTATGGTGTTTGGCAGGCATGGTGGCTCCCAGGTGCAAGCTAGGACAGACTCCTTATGCAGGAACATGTTTGCTGCTAAACCAACTATGGACCACAATTTCTGCACATGGGGCAGCACTAGGGCTCCATTTTTCCCTCTCTGTGGCCATGCCATCAGCCAGCTGCTCAGCTTCTGCCATTGGGTATTGAAGAAAAGAGAATTTAAGAGTTTTAATTCATTTTTTAAAGTCATGTATGGTGTATCTCTTCAGTGTTTTTGGGATAGACTGCTGACCTAGCCTTACAAATGGTTTTTCTAAAACCATTTGACAAAACCTTGATTTTTGGCCAGGGAGGTTTTCCTGCTGTAGCACTCATGTTTGCAGTAGGGCCTTCTGTCTCACCATCTTCATCTTTTCTTAAGACTTAGCACAAGGCAACAAAAGCATCTCTTTTGAGAAAAGACAGTGTCATATCAAAATTCTACCTGGAAACCAAGGGAGGTTAAGAGGTCAAGCTTTCTGCCTATATTAAATCTGTGGTCACTGCTTCATGGTCATGGTGGACACATCAGGGTCTCTGCCATTTTCTTTTCACCCCAGCCCAGTGCCTCTGTAACTATAGCTGATGTCTGACCTCAGAAACTGCTAGCCAGCTTCTGGAGTTGGGCACGTTGCATTGTTCTCTTTAATTAGAAAGACCTGGCACCTCCTTTGCAGTAAACTTCTTAATTAGGATCAACTGATTTCAAAGTTAAACTTCTAATGGATTAAGGTGAGATTAGAAAGCAGAGACACAGGCCACACATCAGTAAAGGAGGGATTTAAATGTTTTTTTTTAAGAGATAGGGGGGCATTTCTCAATATGAAAATCTTGTGAATTTCACTGGAGTGTTAATGAAGCTTGAGTTGGTGCTTGTTTAAGACCTGTTTGAAACTTTTACATTTACATCACATCATAAAACTTTCACTTCTGCCTTGATTAATTAATATTTTTGGCCTGAAGCCCATTTTATTATGAATTACTTTTGGGGCTTTTGGGGGACATTATTTCCAACATACTTAAATGGTGTAGTATTATTGCCCATCATGATGGCTGAACTTGAGCAAGTCTTGCCCTGTCTGAGAGAGGAGGGCACACCTCTCCACTTCATTCGATCTCTGCTTAGATGTCACCTTTTTGGGCTACCTTTTTAAAAGTCCTCTTCTGCTGTCACTCTTTATCCTGTTATTACTTTTCTTCATTGAATTTAATTGCTGTCTACATTTTACTGTACATGGTGGGGCAAAAGTAGGTTCACAGTTGTTCATACAGAAAATAATGCAATAATTAATCAGTACTAATTTAAGAATAAACTCTGTTTTGCAAACTCACAGCTGTCCATGTACTTTTGCCCCACCCTGTATTTATTGGTTTGTTATATGTGTTTCTCTGTTAGAAACAATCTCTGGAAGGGCAGAGACTTTTGTCTCGTTCGTTCACTGCTGTAGCCTCATCACTTAGAATAGGGATCAATCAACTAAAGATCTGGCCCATAGCTTGTCTTTGTATTGCCTAAGAACCAAGAGTGATTCTTACATTTTTAAAGGTTTTAAAAAAACTGAAGGAATAATATGCAACAGAGACCATATGTGGCCCACAAAGCCTAAAAATTTACAATTTAGCCTTTAGAGAAAATGTCTGTCAACCCCTAGCTTATGCCAGTGCCTGGTTCTTGAGCAGGTTCTCAACAAATATTTTCACAGTGAATGAATCAATTCAATTCAGTGAATTGAGTAATTAGATCACTCAACTTTTGAATCTTGATCTACCTAGAATCATGATACCTCACAAAAGTCTGGTGTTCAGTAAAGTTTCTTAAATAAGACCGTGAAGACATAAAAAGGCATTCCTATCTTTGAAAACAATAATTGAGATAAAGGGGTCTCTTTTGTTGTATTTTTGTAGCTTAGAGTTCTAGCACTAAACTCATTTATAGCCACAGGGGCACCATGATTCACTACAACAAACAGTTGCTGACAAATCTGTTATTATAAGCATCCAAAAGAAAAGCATTAACAGTGATGGGCATGAATGAAGTTTTTTTATTTTTGCCCCAACTCTAGAATATATAAAAGTGTACCATTTTAAAGTAATGTTTCCAAAGGAATGTCCCAGAATCACTTGCATCTGAACCCCCCCAGGGGCTACTTGTTTAAAAATGTGGGCCATTTGACCCCACCTCAGATTCATTAAATCAGAATCAATGGAGGGTGACCCCAGGAGTTTACATTTTTCACAAGTCCCACATGTGATTCAGATGTTCACTGAGGTAAAAAATAATTGTTCTGCAAGCGAAATAGAAGCAGACTCATAGATGGAGAACAGATAACAACTAGTGGGGGGATTGATAAAAAGGAAAAAGGAGTCATGGACTTGGACAACAGTGAAGTGATCACTGGGGGAGAGGGGTATAAGGGACTATATGGTAATGGAAAACATATAATAAAAATTATATAGAAAATAAATGCCCTGAATTCAGCTATTGGCTGGTGTGGTAGGAAGGAGAAGGTTGGAATTTACTGTGTGAGTGTAGAGCAAGAATACTTCCTTTGTCATGGGCACACTCCATGCTGGCATTTCCTAGGCTTCCATGTTGTACAAATTACACTTTGCATCTTGTTAAAATGTAGGTTCAGATTCAGGTCTGGAGTGGAGCCTCAGATTCTGCATTTCACACAAGCTACTTGGGTGATGCTGGTGGTACCTGTTTTTGGACCTTACTTAGCATAACACAAAATTAGAGCACAAGTAGGCAATTTTTTTCTGTAAAGTATCAGAGAGTAAAAGTATTAGGCTATGTAGGTCATACAGCTGCTGTTGCAACTACTTACACCTGCTGTTGTAGCACAAAATCAGCCATAGATTATACATACATGAATGGGTATAGTTGCATCCCGATAAAACTTTATTTATGGAAATAGGTAGCCAGTCACATCTTCTGTGAGGGCCATAATTAGCAAACTCTGGGTTAGAGAATCATATTGATTATTCTTGCTGTTCTTCAGAATTATTCTGAACCTTCCACATGACAGGTAATTTGGTAGGTGCTTTGTTTTTAATTCATTTGCATCCTGGTGTAAGATCTGGAAGCATAATTAACTTTCTCAAGGATACACAGCTACCAGGTAACAGAGTCAAGACTTGAACCCTGACCTATGGACTTCAGTCTGTTTTTTTCTGCTACACAAAGTGAGTTCCACATTAGCAATAATTTTTTTTTCTTTAGAAATAGTGCTGTTTTTGAAGGACTACTAGAATGAAACTTTTTGAGAGCAGGAGTTTTTACATTTTTATGAACATAGTAGGCACTCAGTAAACATTTATTGACTGAATATCTATCTCATGACTCCCCAGTTCAATATTAGTGTTTTTATAGGAGGGTACTTTAGAGATAAAGTAATGCAACAAATGATAGAGGTAGTGAACCTCATTATAACTCCTAGAACCCAGATTTTTCTACACACTGGTTCCTTCATACTCAGTAGTTCACTTAAGTTTGGTAAGTGCCATTTTCAGGGACATAAATGGTTATTTTGCGGCTTCTAACAGATATCATTAACTGCTCTTAATTTTGAGCTCCACTTTCTCCTCAGCATTGGTGATAAAGTTGTGTTTTGGCAAACCATTCTGGTGAGTGGAGGAATCAAGGATTATTCCTGCAGTAAGAGATTCCAGATGTATCTCCCATCTTCTTGTGATAGGGAGTTTCTTTAAAACAAATTAATAGTCAATTCTCATGCACCCATCAGAAGAAATAAGGGGCCTGACAGAAGGGTGATTTTCACTTTTTCCCTCTTTCTTCTCTGTAGTTTTTCATTTTAGAACACTTAATAAGATTAAAAAAACTTAAGTCCACAGACCATGCTGAAATGGGTTTCTTGGTAACAGTATTGCATATTAGAAAGCACAGTGTAATTTGCATGGCGTTGTTTTGATACAACGTGATAGGCAATTTGGTATATGTGTTTAAAGTATCACAGACCATTTGAAAGAGTGTCCCTGAGGAAGGCAAATGAAAGGCTGTCCTGAATGGAGTCGCTGAAGTAAAGATGCTGCTGGTGGCTGAGTCTGGCTTTTGATCCCGAGGAGGCAAGAAGGAGGGCACAGCCGCTGAACTACAAGGATCCTGAGAAGTCATATTGCTTCATCACTTCTGAGCATTTTTGACCCCAGTCACTTAACTACAGCACCTGCAAGCCAACTTTGTACCTATGCAAGACTGCCACACAATGTCTGGGCTTTGTAGTGAAATTTCTTAAAAAAATTTTCTCTCTGTGGTGCATTTGAGCAATGTGACTAGTTTACCTTGGATAAAGAAATCATAGGTTTACAAGTTTGGGGGTTTGTTTATTAATGAGTTTATTATTACCATGCCTTTTAGAAGCCAGCTGGAAAGGGAGAAATACCTATGTTTCTACCATCATGTACCTCTACCACATTCATTCATTCACTCACAAGTATTTGAGTACTGACTGTGCATCAGGCATGCTTTTATTGTAGGGAAACAAAATCTTTGTCCCCAAGGAGCTTTCAATGCTAATGAGTGAAGTTAGACAATGAACAATCACAAAAAAGTAAACCTCAGTAAAAGTAAAAGTAAGGTGATGATTTCTAAGGAGAAAAATAGCACAGAATCAAGATATGGGGGAGTGGGGTGGATGTGGTTAGGTAGTTATTTCAAATAGGGTCATCAGGGAAGGATTTTCTGTGAGTGCCATTTAGAAAAAGACCCGAGGATAAGTGGAGCAAGTAATTCAAGTGGAGGGCACAGCAAATGCAAAGACTGTAGGGAGGAGGGACAGGAATACTTGGGAGACCAGAGAGTTAAGTGGAGTGAACACTGTCCTTCCAAGTCCTGGGTGTGGATTGTTGGGAAGTTCCCTGCCTGGCTTCAGAAGCTGTAATCCCCCCATGGCTAAGGCTGAATGAGCGACCTTCAGACCATAAGCCACTAAGGAGACAAAGTTTATCTCCCTGGAGCCACCTCTCCCTCTTTTACTTCACCCTGCCAGGCCCCCAAAGCATGATCAGTTAGCCAATGATGGGTGAGGTTCCTCAAGGGGGGATTGACCTAGGACAAGCATGATCACGGGGAGCCCCAAGGGAAGGACTTGGGGGGCTATAGCAAAAGGGGGCGATGGACCCTTGACCTTTGGGAAGGACCTTTGACAAAGCCTGAGTCCTCATTCTGTCTGCAAAAAGTCTCCCAATCTCTTGGCTGCCTTACTTCCCCCACCTGACTTAAGCTTGAAACAATGACAGAGGGTGATGCAGCCTTGTGCTGGAAAGGTTGGGTTCCCTGGTGATCAAGCCTAAAAAAGAATATATAAAATCCTGTGAAACCTGCTTTGCTAAGAATGCTCTCAATTAAATGATAAGGGTCCGAGAAGGAAATGAGTTTGTCTCCCAAAGTTTTGTAGCCCTCTAGCTAACAGACCCTGACTCAGAATAAGCCCTATTAGTTCTTTGTATGTTATCTATTGTTTGATCCTTACTGCCTGACAATGATTAATGAGCTTTACCTGTATTCCTATACAAAATGAACCCAATAAAAGCCCATTGAGGAAAAGGCTCTTGGCCCTTCTCATTTGAGAGATTGGCCATCTTCCCTCCCCTAGCAGATCATGTCTTGGTAGACTAATTCTCATCCATGGCAACAAGGGGGGCCCTGCGGGTGGACCCCCCTAACAGTGGGTATAGATAAAATTGGGCCTGAAGGGCCATTGTGAACACTTTGATTTCTGCCCTGAGTGAGATGTAAGATCTTGGAAGATTTTGAGCAGGGGGAACCATAAGATAGTCACTGTGGTTGGTGTGTTGATGTAGGAGGGCAGGAACAGAAACAGAGACATTGGGTAGGAGGCTGTTGAAATATCGGTGGCTTGGACAAGGGGAGTAGCAGTGGAGGTGGTAAGAACTAAGTGGACTCTGAATATGTGAAATGGAGCCAACACAATTTTGCTGACAGATGAAATGTAGATCATAAAAGAAAGAAAGGGATCAAGGGTGATGCAAATATTTTTGGCTTGCACAGCCAGAAGGAAATTGTTGTTTCTGAGATGAGGAAGTATGCAAAGAACAGACATGTGTGGGGCAGAAGTGGAAACCAGGAGTCTGACTTGGGGTATGTTGAGTTGGAATGCTTATTAAGCTACTCAAATGAAGATGTCTGGGAGGCACCTGGATATGTAGTAATGAAGATCAGGTAGGAGGATTTGGATGATGATGTAGTAATAACAGTTAGTATTGTGTACCTATTATTTGGGTTGTATGAGCACAATAAAGAACGTTCTTTTCCATGTGCCTGATTTCAGAATCAAGCATTACATTAAAACAAAAAAATTATACAGGTAGGAAATGGACATTTCAACTGTGTTGCTGTTAATGGCAGGATTACAGAACGTGGCTTTGAGTCTATGGCAAAGTGGACTTGCCCATACTTTATTGTTGAATTGGATGGGCTCATCTGCTAGGCATGGTGGAGAAGGACATTTTCAGGGGTGGGTTTCTTACTATATTGACCTGAGCAGAGCAGAATGTTAGCCCCTGCTCAGGTAAGCTGATTCTGAAAGAAAGCCTACTACACAGTGGCCTTCAAATGCCCTTTCTTCTCCCTAAACTTGTCAATGAGAAGTGTTCCTGAGGTTGGAGATAGAAGCCAGGGTAGGCATTAACTCTAGCTAATGGAGTATAAAGAGGAGGGAATAGATACCTCCTCCACCTATCTAACTGAGTGATATATCTTTGCCCTCATTCTTGCATATAATCTTCATATTTTAATCACCATTTTACAGGTAAAGCAACTCAAAATTCAAGATGCCACTTTACCTAAGGTCATTAGTGTGGAATGAGAGGACCTAGTGTGTCTGTCACACTAGTCTTTTATTACTCTGGTATGTTTTGTAAGGAAATGTACTGTGAAAGTGGTGATCATTTTATTTTTTAAAGCTATAGACATGAAAGGATTTATTTTTCATTATTGTTGATGGGTGTTAGGAATAGATGCTCATTAGGGAAACTTGTATCCACAGTTACAAAAGAATTCAGAAAAATAGTTCTTCCAACCAAATTAGATATTTACAACCAATTTAAATAAACAGGAAAGGTGGTAGACTATTCATTGTCACTGGACTTGTGTTTAGAAAAACTTTTCACTTTTATTTCCAAGAACCTGAATGCTTTGGATATTCAAAATAATCTTTGCCTTGATGTTTTTATTGGGGATCCTTAGGCAGACATGCTACTATGAATTTTGATGGTGTATTTCACACAAAATCAAGTTTTAGTCTTAGAAAATTGTGGACTCTGTCTCTGTGCATCTGTTGAATCCCTGATTATGCTATAGTCTTTTGGGGGGAGTAAGTAACTTCCTTTAAAATGAAAATCTTATGAAATAATACTGGGCTTGTTATTTTTTTTTCTTGTATCTGGTTGCTCTCATAATATTACTGAGTAAGAACGAGGTTGGAGTAGAAAAGTACTGAGTCTTCAGAAGGAATGTGGGTTTTTGTTACTCTTGGACTTTTTCAGACTGTCAGTGAGACTGTATGATGCCTCCTATTCCCATTCCTTTCAGGTAATGCTCCCCTGATGTGACCCTAACCCCAAATTCAGATAAACACTTACACAGGCTTACTACATTTCTTTATTTATTTTGTATAACACTCCTCTGAATTAGCCTTCTTTTTTAAAAAAAATCCTTATCTGAGAATATCCTCATTGATTTTAGAGAAAGGGGGAGGGAAGGAGGGGGCAAGAGGAAGACAGAGACACACACATACATATACACACAGAGAGAATGAGAGAGAGAGAGAGAGAGACAGAGAGAGAGAGACAGACAGACATTGATCAGCCACCTCCTGTATGTGCTCCCACTGGGGATTGAACCTGCGACCTTTCGGGTTACCAGACAGCACTCCAACCAACTGAACCACACCAGCCAAGGCTGAATTAGGCTTCTTATTGTCCCTTTTTATGGACAAGAACACTTGGCATAATCAAGTACTCACACTTACACAGGCAGTGGCAGATCTGGCTCCTGTGACTCCTGGTCCTGCTTTCTATTAGTTCATCTCCTTTCTTCTGACCAAGTAAACTCTTCCCTTAGCTATGCCTGATCACTTGCCCATATTTCATTTCTTTCCCACAGCTATCCTCCCTCTTCAGAGCCCAGTTTGTTCTGCAGAGCTGCCTGCTGAGCTCCCTGCCTGTCCTGAAGTTCCTCCTGGTTTGATTTCTTCCCATCTTAAAAGCCCCTACATGATGTTGCACTCTAGCCTGGGACCTTGCCAGTGTCCCTTGCCATCTCATAGTCACGTGTGCACTGGCTGATTCTTCCTTATTCCCTCTGGCTTCCTTCCTTCCTTTATTTATTTATTATTAAAACAATATTTATTTGTCTTCTTTTGTCAAACCCTGAGCCAACCACTTTCCCCAGGCTGTCTAGGGAGGTATAGGAAAAGAAACATACAGAGCAGAAAAGACATGGAAGGAAGAACTATGGGAGGTGGTGATGACTCCTTCAAATGGCAAAGAGGATGAGAAAAGCCACCAACAGGCAAAAGAGCCCCATGCCCTCTGAGAGGGCAAAGCCCAGAATGGTGTACGAGCTGTCAGGGAAGTGTTGCTGGCATAATCAATCGTGAAGCTCCCAAACACAGTTTAAATTCCAGCCCCAGACTTGCCACCCCTATTGTGGCAGCCCCAGTCCCAATGGACTTGGCTGCTGTGTCAATGTACCTTGAAATGGTGCTAGTTTGGAAGCTATGGCTAGAAATAAGTGAGGTCAGAGAAGTTGGGGCTGCCAAGCTGCTGAGGCTCTCATCTGTCAGTGTCTCTTTTCATTTTAGCACTACTTCAAACAGTGACCTGCTCAGCAGCTGAGAGGTGCTCCTGACCAAGGTGGGGGTAGAAACAAACTTGACACATGTGTATGTGTTCAGGGAATGAGAGGGTGTAGCAGGAGAGTTGTTCCCAGTGCAGAGAAGACAGAAAGGGGTGGGGCTCCTCTGGCTTTCTTTAAATTGTAAACCTACATGTTCTAGACCATCTCTGTGTTGCCAGCGAATCTAGCATAAAACCTTGCACAGAAAAGCAGGCATGGTCACTGGATTGACCTGAGATGCTCTGCAGACAGCCTCACTGATGTGGAAAGGCTTTCCCTTCACAGGTTGCATTTTTATTGTTATGAGTTATGGGGAACAGGTTTATGGAAGAATAAGGAAGCTGCTAAGGGGGCCTCTTCATTTGTTTTCCCCCTACTCTGAGCTGTGTTCTTTAAGGTAAGGTTAACAATGGATAAATAAAAATGAAATTCATGGACTGACGGGACATGCCCGTGAAGGCATCAGGCCCTAGAAATCCATGAAAGAAAAAGCATTCAAAGTTGCATTCAAGGGTAAATGACAGCAGTATAGAGGAGGTAGGACAGTAAGTCCAGAGGAGAAAGGATGAGGGAATAATGGATATGTAAAGCATCAGGTACATAGAAGGGACCCCCAAGCCCTGTTGTTAGAGTCTGGTGGCTAAGAGGACTGAATGCTGTTTCTGCCTCTTGCTGGCTGTGTGATCTTGAACTGAAGTTTAAACCTCAAAATTCTCACCTATTACACTGAAGATGACATTCTCAAACTCATTGTATTGTTTTGCCATGTAAATCATGGTTGGAAGTGCAGTTAGTGTGCTAAATACAATCATGGTTCCCCAGAGAGGTCCACGTCCTAATCTCTGGAAACAGAATTTTTTGTGTCAAAAGGGACTTGGCAGATGTGTTTAGTTTAAGGACCTTGAGATGTGGATATTGTTCTGGATAATCTGGGTGGGCCTGATGTAATCATGAGGGTCCTTGGGAGTGGAAGAGGGAGGTGGGAGTAACAGAATCAGGAGATGTGATGATAGAACCAGGGAGTGGAGTGGTAAGATTGCTGCTTTTGCAGATGGAAGGGGATCGTGAGCCATGCCACGTGGGTAGCTCAAATAAGCTGGAACAGATACAGAAGTGGCTTCTCTCCTAGAGCCTTGAGAAGTAACACAGCCCTGTCGATACTTTGATTTTAACCCAGTTAGATCCAGTTTGGACTCCTGACATCTACAACAATAAGATAAAAATTGTGATGTTCTAAGCAACCAACTTTGAGGTAATTTGTTAGAGTGGTAATAGGAAACAGACACAGTAGGCATTAAAAAAATAATTGTTGTTACTTTTTATTGTATTTTTCCATTACTATTTACCCCCCTTATAATCTCCTCCCCACAATCACCAGTGGCGTCCATGCCCATGAGTCCCTTTCCCTTTCTGCTCAGTCCCTAAACCCCTTAATCTCCCCCAGAGCTGTCAGCCTGCTCTCTGTATATGACTGTCTCTATTTCCCATGTTAGTTCAGTTTGTTCATTAGATTCCACATGAGTGAAATTATATGGTATATGTCTTTCTCTGACTGGCTTATTTCACTTAGCATAATGTTCTCCAGGTCCATTCATGCTGTCGCAGTGGGTAAAATAAAAAAGAAGAAAATTTTGCTCTTTGTTATTACTTTTTAAGTAACTTAGAGCAGCCACTTAGTCGCTATGGGTTTTTGGCTGCCTCATTGTAGCAGGCCCGCTCAGTGCACTGGCTCTTCTCTTGAGCCACAGACCCTGGGCAGGTGTGACATAAAGCCTACAGCCTGCTCTCATAATTACATTTTTAATTCATAAAGTACAATCAGTATTTCAACAAAAGAAACCCATTATATTGAAATGTTATCAAATATTTTTAAAATGCGTGTTAAAGTGATATCTTAGTAACACATTAAACAAGATCTTATGGCAGGCCTAGTAAGTACTGTTGCTTTGAAATAATAATGAGCATAAGTGACATCTTACATATTGGTAGAAACCTAAATATAAGATGAAAATATCTGTGATTTCTTTAAATGACAGAATGTAGACACTGCTGATTCTATTGCATTTAATTGCCTATATTTCTCTTTGAAGAAAATGATAGATTTCACTTTGAGGTTAGTGGCATAAAGATGTAATGTGTTTTCCCCATCTAATTTCTATATCATACCCTCCCCCACCCATACCTCCAATTCTGACCATGGACCCCTTGGAGCTCTAGGACCTGAGGTATGACTCCCTGGGAGGAACATTGTGAAAAGACCACAGAGAAGAGTGGTGACCCCTTAAGATCTTAATACTTCATATTAAGAGTCAGTGTATGTATTCTGTCAATCCTCAGAGTGGAATGGGCGACATGTCTCTTAGGACAAGGAAATGACTGCTCTGATTCTTTAGGGAAGGGCCAAAGTCATTCTTGTAAACCCAATTCAGTTTGTCTATGCCTGATGGTTTTTGATATTACTTGTAAAGATAACTAACCAGGAGAGAGAAGCTAGCAAACAGTTTTAAAGTAGGGTAGGGTGGTGAGTGTGACGTTAATTCCACATAAAGCAGTAAAACACAACAAAAGGAATAAATAGTGGTGTGAGAATTTCAGTGAAGTTGCTTCTTAGAGGTAATTTTGTGTAAGTAACAGTGGTTAGGAAAATTTTCTTGACCAAGAATGAATAAGATGTTCCAGTAAATTATGCTAACTATTGTCATTGAGCAGTATAAACAACTGAGTTTCAGTCAGAGTTCCTAAGGCAGTAGCTTATTTGATAGCATATCAAATGGCTTATTTGGTGAGAATGTTAGGCTTAAATCTGGCACATTGCTTTGCACATAATAGGAATGCAAATATTTTTTAAGTCAGTTTGATTCAATAACATTTTTCATCCTATTCACCTTTTGGATTACATTTTTAAGTCAATATTTGTTTTTACTGGATAATTTAGAAACATAGCTAAGACAGCCATGAGTAAACAAGTAGCTTTCAAAGCTGTCCACACTGGCCATACAAAAAGAGTAAGCATAATACATTTTTATTTTGTTAATATGAGGCTTAGTAGGATTGTAAAATTATTACCAGTAGAGCTTTCTATAGTAGTTTCCATTGCAGATTTTCTAGAAAAGCACTTGCAAATATCTTTGTAGTTGATGCATTTGATAGTCATCTTTAAATGGAAGACAGAGAGTTCTTAGGGCCTTACCATGGTTGAAACAAGTCAATATTTTTTTTTTTGGATAAAAAGTTACAACTTTGTAAAACACCCGAATGTGACTTTGATGCTGTGTTTATTTCCTCAGTATTATTTTTCATAGCTCTGAGTTTGTACTTCAATTAACAGCATAATATTTTGGCAGTGGTTCAGAAGTTATTGATTTTGGTATGTTTTTCACCATCTGTAATGTATGAGTGATGTTATTATAGAACTTAAAAAAGCTTTTAACTTGTAAGTACTGACTGTTAAAACAATAGTACTATAGTGAGGTTTCATAATCAGTTTCCACAATTCTAACAAAGTCTGTGGATATCTGCCTACCAGCTAAATTGGTACCTTCATGTAGTGTAGCACACCTTATAATTCCCATGGCTCACCGACTTCAAAGTAGAATTCTTCACATTTTAATTGTGGAGAGTTTACATTATTTCTAAATTTGCACATAAAGTGAGACTCATAATATTTCATATCTCATTATTTCATATTTGTATATTTCAAAATTGCAAAAAAGCAACCATATTATGTTGGCAACAAATTATATTTCTACACAAATAACTATAAGTTGCATACTATTGTAGTGAACTTTAAATTATTTTGTTTCACTGCAATTTCATTACAGTGGTAAACTAAATTTGGAAACTGTTAATTGAAAAGACACTGTTTGTTCTGATTCATACTGATCAAATGTGCTACGCTTTCAGAGTTTTAATTTGTTCTTTAAAATGTTCAAATTCCCTGTGATGATCATATTAGAATAAGATACCTATAAATGGCTTGTAACTGTACTCTAGTGGTGTGAGATATTCCTAGAAGTGATCATAACTATATACGTTCAATTATTGTAGATTTGAGTAGTATTTAAAAACATTTGTTGTCCCTCCTTTCCTACCTCATTGACATTATGTTTACTCATACAGCTTGCTTTGGCCAGTGCTATCTGAGTGGAATTGAAACATGTACTGTGAAGGGCCAAGCAGGATAATGTGTGCCAAGGGAATTGGAAGCAGGCCTCGGGTTCAGCACAGCTGCCCCAGGCCACGGATGACTGCCTGATAGATTGTTGTAAGAAAAGAATGACTTGGCTGCTTGCTATATCAGTGTACCAAGAAGGAGCAGCAAATGTTCTTAAAAAATAAAATGTACCTAGCCTGGTGGTTTGTCTTTCTCATGCTCTGCTTTAAGGCTGGCTCAATATATGCAGCCTGACTTCACCAATAAACAGTTCCCTCCTCTGCATCCCAGAGAAGGGACTCCATCTGACCCTGCTTTGACTCGACCTGACCCCACTTTGACTCTGTCTCTTTATTTCTCAATCCTCCGTTGCCTTCCCTTGGGACCTTACCGATCTAGCCACACTGGTTGTGGCATGTACCACTTGAGCAAACGTTTAAGAGTGAATTCGTAAAATAGAACTGGATGGAACTGGAGGGTATTATGCTAAGTGAAATAAGCCAGGTGGTAAAAGACAAATACCATATGATCTCACCTTTAACTGGAAACTAATCAACAAAACAAGCAAGCAAAATATAACCAGAGACATTGAAATTAGGAAAAAACTGACAGTAACCAGAGGGAAGGTGGGAGGAGATAATGGGGGGAAAGGGTGAAGGGTTTTTAGGAACTACTATAAAGGACACAGAGACAAAACCAAGGGTGTGGATAGGAACAGGGGAGGGAGATGGGGATGGCTGGGGTGGGGGGAGTGGTGGGGAGAGAAGGCAGACAACTATACTTGAACAACAGCAAAATAAAAAAAGAAAAAAAAGAGTTGGGGTTACGGTGTTCTCTATTGCTTCTGTCATGATGTGGATCAATGTTCCAGTTTAAGGCCACTCTGTCAGTTTGTGTCCTAGAATGAAAGTAACCTGGAGCCAGAAGCTTTGTTGATTTTCACTTGGACATCTGACATAGTGAGATGTAAACCCTTGTAGGCATCTCACATTCTGGGGCTGTTTATTATCTGTAGTATAATTTACCCAGTTCTGACTGCTGTGCCACACTTAAATGCTCCCTCTAGGTTTTTAGAGGAAGAAATGATTACTTTGGGCTGCATGTATGGGATTTGAATGGAACTATATAGGAAAATGTAGAATGTGAAAATAGAGGTAATAATGGGCTTTGTCATAGGTAAATCAGGTCAAATGTATGAAGATGGGATTTGGGACTGTTCATGATTTATTTAAGGAAAAAAGTAGAGTGGGGTGGCTCATTCAGAAGATTTGAATAAGCAATAAATTATTATTATTTTAAAGTATTTTTTATTGATTATGCTATTACAGTTTTCCCAAATTTCACCCCCTTACTGCCCCTCTACCCTGCCTCCCAACCCTTAGTTCATGTCCATCGGTTGTACATATAAGTTCTTTGAGTCCTCTGTTCCCTATGCCAATTTTTATTTCTCCCTATTTTATACTTATTTATTATGCTTCTTCTTCCCTGTACCTTTTCCTTTCTATTCCTCTCTTCCTACTCCCCACTGAAATCCCTCCATGTGATGTCCATTTCTCTGATTCAGTTCCTGGTTTGGTTATTTGCTTAGTTTTTTTTCATTGTTTTTCTTTTCTTTTAGGTTCATTTGTTGACAGTTGTGAGTTTGTTGTCATTTTATTGTTCATAGTTTTGATCTTTTTCTTAGATAAGTCCCTTTAACATTTCATATAATAAGGGCTTGGTGATGATGAACTCCTTTAACTTGATCTTATCTGGGAAGAACTTTATCTGCTCTTCCATTCTAAATGATATCTTTGCCGGACAGAGTAAATTGGATGTATGTCTTTGCCTTTCATGACTTCAAATACTTGTTTCCAGCCCCTTCTTGCCTTCAAGGTTTCTTTTGAGAAATCAGCTAGTAGCCTTATGGGCACTCCTTTGTAGGTAACTCTCTCTTTTACTTTTGCTGCTTTTAAGAGTCTCTCTTTATCTCTAATTTTGGGTAACACTGATGTGCCTTGGTGTGTTCCTGTTTGGGTCCAACTTCTTCGCAACTCTCTGTGCTTCCTGGACTTCCTGGAAGTCTACTTCCTCCACCAGATTGGGGAAGTTTTCCTTCATTATTTGTTCAAATAAGTTTTCAATTTCTTGTTCTTGTTCTTCTCCTTCTGGCATCCCTATAATTTGGATATTGGAGTGTTTCAGGTTGTTCCAGAGGTTTGTAAGACTCTCTTCAGTTTTTTTAATTCTTGTTTCTTCATTTTGTTCTGGTTTGATGTTTATTTTTTCCTTTTGTTCCAAATGATTGCTTTGAGTTCTGGTTTCATTTCTGTCAGTGTTGGTTCCCTGAATATTTTGCTTTATTTCACTTTGGGTATCCTTCATTTGTTTTTTCATTTTTCAGCCAAGCTCAATCAGTTCTGTGAACATTTTGATTACCAGGGCTTTAAATTTTCCATCAGATAGGTTGGCTATCTCCTCATCGATTAGATCTCTTTCTGAGGTTTTGCTCTGTTCTTTCATTTGGGCCATATTTCTTTGTCTTGGTGCACCTGATAAGTTGTAAGGGGACAGGGCCTTAGGTATTCACCCAGGCAGGGCAACCCTCTTTCTTGTGTTGTGGTGCTGCCTGTGGGGGAGGGGTCAGAGAGGTAACAGTGAAGCTTGCCTACTGGTCTCCAGCACATTTTCCAATGGACTCTTGTGTGAGACTGGGAGTTTCTCCCAATGCAACAACCGCTGTAGTCCACAGTCAACTCTGAGTCTCAGTTTCACCTTCAGCCAGTCCCGCCTGCATGGTCTGTTTCCTTGCCACAGCAAGCCCTACCAGACCGGTCCACTGCCTCACCGTGGTTTTTCTGAGTTGGCCTGTTCGGTTATTGATTTTTTTTTTTTAATTCCTTGGTTGTTGGAGTTCCATGCAGTTTGATTTTCTGGGACTTTGGATTGTTTATTGAGTTTAGATTGGTTGTTATCCTCCTTTTATGAGGAAGTGAAGGGTTTCTACCTATGCTTCCATCTTGGCCAGAACTCCTCAGCAATAAATTATTTTAGGGAGGTAGGTTGGGTCTAGATTGTGAACACTTGAAGACAGCTTGGAACTTTGGAAAGTTTTTGAACAAGAGGAAGACATTAGTAATGTTGAATTTTAGGATGGCTATTACAGTAGCAGGATGGATAGAGGGGTTTGTAAAAAATGGAAGGGCCATTTTTAGGGACTTGTTTAGAGATTTAAGTGATTCTCTGTTCTGCAATTCCTGCAGGTAGATTCCTCTTCTCTGCTGTGACTGGTACCCCAGACCTCATCAGACCCAACCCTTTTTTTTTTGTCTAATAAATATTTGACAACACTTCCTATACTGTTCTAAGTCAAAATTCACAGATAATATAATCTACTTATGCACATAATTTAAACAAACCCTCCAATATGATGCATTATCTATTATAAGGCAGAAATTAAAAGGAAGTAATAAAGTGATCTGTGGTTCAATGTGTAAACCTTTAGGCATGATAATACTAGAGGTCACAATGACTTTATCAGATCACTTGCAAGTCAGTGTATAAGAGAATGAGGCTCAGACCTTCAGCCCAGATGGACTTCTGATACCTGCCTTCCCACCCCAGTTTCTTCCTTGGGCCTAACACATGGCAGACTAGTTATCCAGTAACTCACATAAAACACCATGGTGGATCACGGTCTTTGTCATATCCCTGGAATGATTCTGACTAAATCAGCTTTGCCCAGGACAGAATTATGGACCAGGAATGTTGCATTCTCATCATTTCACCAATCAGATCAACTCCTTCTTCTCCCATTTGGAAGACTGTGAGAAGGCAGCAGTTTCTTTTTTTTTTTTTTTTAACTTTTTTTAAATTGTTGTTCAAGTTCAGTTGTTTCCATTTTCTACCCACTATTCCCCCACCCACTCCAGCCATCCCCATTTCCCACCCTTGATCCTACCCACCTTTGGTTTTGTCCATGTGTCCTTTATAGTTGTTCCTGAAAACCCTTCCTCTCTCCACCTGCTCCCTCCAGCCATTTCCTCTCCCACCTCCCCTCTGGTTGCTGTTAGTTTATTCTTAATTTGAGAAGGCAGCAGTTTCAAACCACTTCTCTAGAAACACAGGGAGAGGAATATTGTCCTCTCTAAATTATTCACCTCAGTCTTTCTAGTAATCTAGCATAGGACATAATAAGCATTAACAAATAGGTGGATGAATCACATGTATTTATTTACTGAAGCCTGTTAAGTACCGAATATTATGACTGGCCAGAGCAAAGATAAAATACACTATCTTTGTAATTCAGCAATGAGGAGAATGTCAATAAAGATCTTTTTTTTTTTTTTGTTACTAAAGATATTTTTTAATGTTATCTTTTTTATGTACCTATTTCAGGTACTAAAGTAGGTACCAGAGAGCAAGGGAAAGAGGTCACAGTAACTAGAGAATGGTAGAAAATTACACTTAAGCTAAAGCAAACCATCCCACTAGAGTTCTGCCTTGCATTGTACAGCTCTTTGTCTTAATAATAAGCTTGTTTTTTGACAGCAAGTTTCTGAAGATGAAAGCACTTGAGAAATTCTGTTTCAGGTTCTATATTGTGAAAATGAGGTAATTTAACTGAGAGAAAGTCTAACTTCCTTGCCATGTAACATTTAAAAAATGGGATTGCTCTATGAATTAGTGCTGTGCAGAAAAACTGTGTGATGTCCCACTATGCTCAGAAGTTGTACTGCATGAAAAAGCTTCTATCTCCTGTATCAGAAGGCCCTCTCCCTCTTGTCTGTGTTGTTCAACACTGTTGTGTTTTGGTACCTTTTTCAATGCAGAGTACTTCTAGAGCTTACATATTTATGGTACCTACAGCCATCTGCTGCTTGACTGCTGTCACAATGAGGAATAATTTTCAGTTTAAATAAAGCTCATCACACAAAAATGCTTTCACAGTATTTATCTTCCAGTGCACTAGAGTTTGTTGTTCTAAACTAGTATTGAGTTATTATTTGCTTTTAAAAAATTATCCTTACATACACGCACACATACACACACACAAAATCAAATGCTGCCTTTTATTTCTGGGCCAATGTACAGGGCTCTAAACATGACAAAGACTCACTTTTGATCCTCTAATTTAGCATGTAAATTAGGATACTTAAAACAGAAGGCTCCATATTTTCTTCCAGTTCATGTGCAATGCCAACAGATTGGTATGAATCAAAATTGAACATTTATAAGCAGGTAACATTTATAAAATGTTAATTAGAGAAGGCAAAAATACATATAAAAGTTAGCTAACTGTTGGTATAAATTAGAATAGTTTTTATTATTGTTTCATACCAGTATTACCATTTTGTACCAGAGTAAAAATGTAATCTCCATCCTGTTTTTCAAAAAATTGTGAATATAGGAATATATCAATATTCCTTAATTGCATTTACCTGCAAAACCCCTGAAGATCCCAGTGGCTGGTTTGAATCTAGTACCTGTACACAGTAGATTTCAGAGCTCTGAGAAAACACTGCAGATATGTGCCACTTGATAATGGGGATACATTCTGATAAATGTGTCATAGGGCAATTTCATCATTGTGTGAATATCACAGAATGCACTCACACAAACCTACAGGCTCTAGCCTACTACACACCTAGGTTACATGTTATAGCCTACTGCTTTGAGGCTACTAACCTGCACAGCATGTTATAGCACAAATCCGTAGGAGATCAAATTAAGAAAAACTGATGCCATTAAGAGATTCAGTAAGCATGAGATGTTTGAGGCTCTCACTCGTGTAACACGGCATAATGTTTCACAATGAATTTTTTTGATAGCTAGGAATAAACAATAAAAAGTATAGGATAGTAAATACACAAACCAGAAATGTAGTCATTTATTGTCATTATCAGGTATGACGTGCTGTAATTTGTACAACTGGCAACACAATAGGTGTTTTATACCAGCATCCCCACAAACACATGAGTAGTATGTTATGCTATGATGTTGTGCCATTACTAGGTGCTAGGGATTTTTCAGTTTCATTCTAACTATATGGGGTCACTATAGTATATGAGGTTTCTTTCTTTTTTTAAAAAAGAGATTTTATTTATTTTAGAGATATGGGAAGGGAGGGAGAAAGAGAGAAAGAGAAACATCAATCCGTGTTCTCTTGCATGTATACAACCAGGGTCCTGGCCCACAACCCAGGCATGTGCCCCAACTAGAAACTGAACTGGTAACCTTTTGGTTCACAGGCTGGTGCTCAGTTCACTGAGCTACACTAGCCATGGCTATGAGATTTCTTGTTGACCAAAATGTCGTTATGAGGTGCATGACTGTACATGAAATTTTTGGTAAAGAATATGAATGATTAGGGCAAAGGTTCAAACTTCAGTGGGTTTTTCTTCAAAATTATGAATACGCTTTCTTAATTAGGTAAAACAGAGGTTTATAAAGTATGGCCCTTGGGTCATACTCTGGTCACAGCATCCTTCTGTAGGGCCTATTGGGTAAGACTAATCTTCATACTTTTAAGTGGTCTCATTTTATTTATTTTATTCTATTTTTTAGCAGCTGAAAACAATATGTATTTATTATCTTACAGTTTCTAGGGGTTCAGAAGCAAAGGAGATATTAGCTGGGTGATTTTGATGCAAAGTCCCAAGCATTCAAGCTATTAGCCAAAGATACATGTCCTGAAGGGTTTTTTTCCTTTTTATTGAATTTATTGGGGTGATACTAGTTAAAAAAATTATGCAGGTTTCAGGTGCAAAATTCTATAACACATCATCTGTACACTGTATTGTGTGTTCAGCACCCCAAGCCTCTTTCCATCACCATTTATACCCTATACCCTATACCCTTCCCTACCTTTTTATACTCCACCTTCCCCAGCAATCACCACACTGTTGTGTGTGCCCATTAATTTTATCTCTTTTTTTACTCAATCCCATCACTCACCTCACCCAAACCCACTCCTTCCATGACAGCTGTCAGATTGCTCTCTATCTATGAATCTGTCACTATTTTGCTTGTTAGTTCATTTTGTTCATTAGTTGCCACATGAGTAAAGTCATATGGTACTTATCTTTCTCTGAATGGCTTATTTCACTTGGCATAATGCTCTCCAGGTCCATCCATGCTGTCACAAAAGCTAAGATTACCCCCTTTTATGGCCTACTAGTATTCCATCATGCAAATGTACCATAGCTATTTCATCTACTCATCTACTGATAGACTTCTGAGCAGCATCCAAATCTTGGCTATTATAAATAATGGTGCAAGAACATAGGGATACATATATTCTTTCAAATTAGTGTTTTGGGTTTCTTCAGATAAATTCCCAGAAGTAGAATCACTGGGTTATAAAGTAGTTCCATTGAAAAAAATATTTTTAAGATTTTGTTTATTTATTTTTAGACAGAGGGGAAAGGAGGGAGAAACAGAGGGAAACATCAATGTGTGGTTGCCTCTTAAGCACCCCCTACTAGGGTCCTGGCCCATAACTTAGGCACCCAAGCATGTGCCCAAATGGGGAATCAAACCAGCAACTCTTTGGTTTGCAGGTCAGCACTCAATCCACTGAGCCACACTAGCCATGGCTGTTAAAAAAATTTTAAGGTAACTCCATACTATTTTCCACAATAGGTGTACCAATCTACATTACAACCAATAGTGTATGAGGGTTCCCCTTTCCCAACATCCTCATCAACAACTTGTTTGTTGATTTATTGATAGCCATTCTAACAGATGTGAAGAGATATCTTATTGTGGTTTTAACTTATATATCTCTGATGATTATGATGTTGAGCATCTTTTCATATGTCTCTGGGCACTCTGTATGTCCTCTTTGGAGAAGTGTCTGTTCAAGTCTTTTGCCCATTTTTAAATTGGATTGTTTGTTTTTTGTTGTTGAGTTGTATAAGTTCTTTATAAATTTTTATTTTATTTTATTGTTGTTCAAGTACAGTGGTGTGCCTTTTCACCCCACCACTCTCCCCAACCCAAGCTATCCCCACATCACTCCCTTGATTCTACCCCAACTAGGTTTTATCCATGTGTCCTTTGCAGTTTTTCCTGAAAATGCTTTATCTTTTGCCCCCATTATCCCCTCTCACCTCCCCTCTGGTTACTGTCAGATTGCTCTTAATTTCAATGTTTCTGGTTCTATTTTGCTTGCTTGTTTGTTTTATTGATTAGGTTCCAGTAAAAGGTGAGATCATATGGTATTTGTCTTTTACCACCTGGCTTATTTTACTTAGCAAAATGCTCTCCAGTTCCACCCATGCTGTCACAAAGGGTAGGAGCTGCTTCTTTCTTTGTGCTGAATAGTATTCCATTGCATAAGTGTACCATAGTTTTTGATCAGTTCATTTACTGATGGGCACCTAGGTTGCTTCCAGCACTTGGCTATTGTAAATTGTGCTGCTATGAATATTTGGGTGCATAGGTTCTTTTGGATTGGTGTGTCAGGGTTCTTAGGATATAATCCCAGCAGTGGAATTTCCAGGTCAAAAGGCAGTACCATTCTTAGTTTTCTGAGGAAATTTCATACTGTTCTCCACAGCGGCTACACCACTCTGCACTCCAGCCCACAGTGCTTAGGGTCCCCTTTTCTCCACATTTTCTCCAGCACTTGTTTGTTGATTTGTTTGATGGCTATTCCAACTGGTGTGGAGTGGTATCTCATTGTGGTATTAATCTGCATCTCTCTGATGGCTAGTGATGCTGAGTATCCTTTCATATGTCTCTGGGCCCTCTGTATATCCTCCATGGAGAAGTGTCTGTTCAGATATTTTGCCCATTTTTTAATTGGGTTGTTGTCACCCTGGAGTGGAGTTGTGTGAGTTCTTTATATATTTTGCAGATAAAAACCTTGTCTCAGGTGTCATTGGCAAGTATATTTTCCTATAGGGTTGGTTCCCTTTTTTTTGCTGATGTTTTCTGTAGTGATGCAGCAGCATATTATTTTGAAGAAGTACAACTGTTTTATTGTTTCCTTTATGATCTTTACTCTAAGGGACATATCGGTGAAAATATTTTTGTGTGGAATATATGAGATTTTCCTGCCTATCTTCTCCTCTAGGACTTTAATGGTGTCACAACTTATATTTAAGTCTTTTATCCACCTTGAATTTATTTTTGTGTATGCTATAAGTTGGTGATCAAGTTTCACTTTTTTGCATGTAGCTATTCAGATCTCTGAACACCACTTGTTGAAGAGGCTATTTTTACTTCATTTTATGTTTCTGCCACCTTTGTCTAACATTAATTAGCCATAGAGACTTGGGTTTATTTCTGGGCTCTCTATTCTGTTCCATTGGTCTATGTGTCTGTTCATACGCCAGTAGCAGTCAGTTTTGATTACAGTGGCCTTGTAATATAGTTTGGTATCAGGTATTGTGATCCCTCCTACTTTGTTCTTCTTTCTCAAAATTGCTGCAGCTACTCAGGGTCATTTATGGTTCCATGTAAATTTCTGAAATGTTTGTTCTATAACTATGATCTATCTCATTGGTACTTTAATAGGGATTGCATTGAATCTATCAATTGCTTTGGGTAGTATGGATATTCTGATGATGTTAATTCTTTGAATTCATGAGCATGGTACATACTTCCATTTGTTTGTGTCTTCCTTAATTTTTTCTCTTAAGTGTTGTGTAGTTTTCTGAGTATAGCTCTTTTACCTACTTGCTTAGGTTTATTCCTAGGTATGTTATTTTTCTTTTTGGTATATGGAATGGGATTTTTCCCCTGATTTCTGTTTCTGACATTTCATTGTTGGTATACAAAAATGCCTTTGATTCCTGAATATTGACTTTGTATCATGCTGTTTTGCCAAATTCACTTATCAGGTGTAGTAGTTTTTTTGTTGGAGTCTATAGGATTTTCTATGTACACTATCATCTCAGCAGCAAACAATGACAGTTTTGATTCCTTTTTTCCAATTTGAATGCCTTTTATTTCTTTTTCTTCTCTGATTGCTGTGGCTAGGACTTCTAATACTGTTTTGAATAGGAATGGTGAAAGTGGACAACCTTGTCTTGTTCCTGAATTTAGTGGGAAAGCTCTACGTTTTTGCCCATTGAGTATGATGTTGGCTGTAGGTCTCTCATATACGACCTTTATTATGTTGACGAATGTTCCCTCTATTCCCACTGTGCTGAGTGTTTTTATCATAAATGGGTGCTGTACCTTATCAAGTGCTTTTTCCACATATATTCATATGATCATGTGATTTTTGTCTTTGCTTTTGTATATGTGATGTATTATATATACTAATTTGTGAATATTGTACCATCCTTGCATCCCTGCAAGGAATCCCACTTGGTCATGGTGTGTGATCTTTTTAATGTATTGCTGAATGAGGTTTGCCAATATTTTATTGAGGATTTTAGCATATATGTTTCCTAGCTTTTCATTAAATGTTTTGTTAATTTCTCCTGTGAAACCATTCAGTCCAGGGCTTTTGTATTCTGGGATTTTTTTGAGGATTAAGATTTATTATTATTATTATTATTATTATTATTATTATTATTATTATCTTAATTGTTGTGCCAGTACAGTTTTCTTTCTTTTACTCCCATCCCAGCCCACTCTTCCAGTCCTCCCCACCTCCCTCCCATTTCCACATGTGCCCCAGATTTTATCCATGTACACTTTATACTTGTTCCTACAAACCCTTCCCATTTTCCTCTGAAATTTCCTCCCCTTTCCCCTCTGGTCACTGTCAGCCTGTTCTCTATTTCAGTGTCTTTGGTTGTATTTTTCTTGTTTGTTTTGTTGTTTAGGTTCCTATTAAAGGTTAGATCATGTGGTATTTGTCTTTCACTGCCTGGCTTATTTCGCTTAGCATAATGCTTTCCAGTTCCATCCATGCTGTCACAAAGGGTAGGAAGTCCTTCTTTCTTTCTGCTGCATAGAATTCCATTGTGTAAATGTACCATAGTTTTTTGATCAATTCATTTACTGATGGTTACCTAGGTTGATTCCAGCACTTGGCTATTGTAAATTGTGCTGCTATGAACATTGGGGTGCATAGGTTCTTTTGGATTGGTGTGTCAGTATTCTTAGGGTATAATCCTAGCAGTGGAATTGCTGGGTCAAAAGGCAGATGCATTTCTAGTTTTCTGAGAAAATTCCATACTGCTTTCCATAGTGGTTGTACCAGTCTGCAGTCCCACCAACAGTGTACTAGGGTCCCCTTTTCTCCACAACCTCTCCAACACTTGTTGTTTGTTGCTTTGTTTACAATGGCCATTCTGACTGGTGTGAAATGGTATCTCATTGTGGTTTTAATTTGCATCTCTCTGATAGCTAGCAATACTGAGTATCTTTTCATGTGTCTCTAGATCCTCTGTGTGGCATCCTTGGAGAAGTGTCTGCCCAAGCCCTTTGCCCATTTTTTAATTGGATTGCTTATCTTCTTAGAGTGGAGTTGTGTAAGTTCTCTATATGTTTTGGAGATTGAATCCGTGTCTGAGGTATCATTGAAAAATATGTTTTCCCATACAGTTAGTTCTCTTTTTATTTTAATACTGTTTTCTTTAGCTGTGCAGAAGCTTTTTATTTTGATGCTATACCATTTGTTTATTCTTTCCTTTATGTCCCTTGCTCTAGGGGACATATCAGTGAAAATGTTGCTGCGTGAAGTATCTGAGATTTGCCTGTTTATGTTCTCCTGTAGGACTTTAATGGTGTCAAACCTTATATTTAAATCTTTTATCCATCTTGAATTGATTTTTGTGTACGGTGTAAGTTGGTGCTTGAGTTTCATTTTTCTGCACGTAGCTGTCCAGTTCTCCCAACACCATTTGTTGAAGAGGCTATTTTTACTCCATTTTATGTTTCTTCCCCCTTTGTCAAACATTAATTAACCATAGAGACTTGGGTTTGTTTCTGGGCTCTCTATTCTGTTCCATTGGTCTATGTGTCTGTTCATACACCAGTAGCAGTCAGTTTTGATTACAGTGGCCCTGTAATACAGTTTGGTATCAGGTATTGTGATCCCTCCAACTTTGTTCTTTCTCAAAATTGCAGCAGGTATTTGGGGTCCTTTATGGTTCCATATAAATTTTTGAAGTGTTTGTTCTATGTCTGTGAAATATGCCATTGGTATTTTAATAGTCATTACATTGAATCTGTAAATTGCTTAGGGTAGTGTGGACATTTTGATGATTTTAATTTTTTCGATCCTTCAACATGGTATATGTTTCCATTTGTTTGTGTCTTCCTTGATTTCTCTCTTCAGTGTTGTGTAGTTTTCTGAGTACAGGTCTTTTACCTCTTTGGTTAGGTTTATTCCTAGATATTTTATTTTTCTTTTTGCTATATCAAATGGGATTTTTTTTCTTGATTTCTGCTTCTGCTGTTTCATTGTTGGTGCACAAAAATACCTTTGATTTTTGGATATTGACTTTGAATCCTGCTGTTTTGCCAAATTCATTTATTTGGTCAAGCAATGTATTTGACTGAGTCTGTAGGATTTTCTATGTACACTATCATGTCATCTGCAAACAGTGACAGTTTTGTTTCCTCCTTTCTGATTTGGATGCCTTTTATTTCTTTTTCTTGTCTGATCACTGTGGTTAAAACTTCCAACACTATATTGAATAGAAGTGGTGAAAGTGGATAATCTTGTCTTGTTCCTGATCTTAGTGGAAAAGATTATAGTTTTTACCCATTGAGTATGATGTTGGCTGTAGGTCTCTCATATATGGCCTTTATTATGTTGAGGAATGCTCCCTCTATTCCTTTTTGAGTGTTTTTATCATAAATGAGTGCTGTACCTTATCAAATGCTTTTTCCACATCTATTGATATGTTCATGTGATTTTTGTCTTTGCTTTTGTTTATGTGGTGTATTACATTTACTGATTTGCGAATATGGATCCATCCTTGCATTCCTGGGATGAATTCCACTGATTACAGTGTATGATGTTTTTTTTTTTTACTTTTTTTTTCTTTTTTTTTT
>PVIA01009908.1:45872-56611 GCA_004024845.1 Tonatia bakeri | reverse complement strand
CTTGAGCATCCTTATAACCAGTGTTTTGAACTCTGCATCTGATAGATAGGTTATCTCCATTTTGTTTAGCTCTTTTTCTGGGGTTTTGATTGGCTCTTTCATTTGGGCCATGTTTCTCTGTCCTCTTGTTTTGGCAGCCTCTTGTGTTTGTTTCTATGTATTAAGTAGAGCTGCTTTGACTCTGTGTCTTGGTAGTGTGGTCTAATGTAATAGGCGTCCTGAAGGGTCCAGTGGCACAGCCTCTCCTATGACCCAAGCTGGGTAATCGAGATGTGCCCTTCATTTGGGCTGAGGATACCCTCCTCTTGCAGTTGAACCTTGGTTGCTGCCAGCAGATCAATTGGAGGGATTTGTCCAGACAGTCAGCTGCAAAGACTGGCTCTGACCACTGACCACCAACCTCCACCCTCTGTGGAGGATCAGCTGTGCAGGGACAGAGTGTTTGTCTCCTACATGGTCTGTGGTTGTCCACTGGGTGTATAGGCCCTGGGGTATCCCAGGTGGTCCAGGCCAAGGTCAGCCCTCACCTGTGTTTTGCCTCAGGCAACCCTGCTGGAGCTATAAAGCCATCTGAATTGGCTCTACTTGTCCTGGGCTTGGAGAACCCCAGGCAAAACTAAGGTGTGTATCTAAGCTGGCTACTGCTAGTGCCAGGCCTTTGGCTCACGGAGGCCAGCTGTTTCTTTTTTGAGAGGATTTAGGGAGTTGTGAAGCATGAGCCAAGACCAGCCATTTATATGGAAAAGCTGCTTGGGTGGGTCCATAAGTTGGGTGGGGCAGAGTCTCTGGGGATCTCCAAAGCAGGTTAGAGGCTCAGATATGGTATCAGCTTACTGGCTCTGTGAGGAGGGTTTAGAAAAGGGATGATGGCCTCTGCTTGCCTTGATGGCCTCTCTTCTGTATATGCCGCTGGTGTCTTTCAAGCTGCTACACCAGTGCTAGAACTCAAAGGAATGAGTCTTAGTAGGTGAGCATGTGTGCGAGTTCTTTAAGAGAAACTGCTTGGGCTCCAGCAGTTTCTTTCACTGACTCAATCCCTGCAGGTTTTTCCAGCCAGAAGTTGTGGAGACTCATCTTCCCTGCACTGGAACCCTGGGCTGGGGCCCTGGTATGGGGCTGGGACTCCTCACTCCTGAGATATCCCTCCCAAATTTTTATGCAGCACACATGAGTGAGGGACAAGCCCATTTCATGTCTGCAGCCCTCTTACCAGTCTGGATGGATGTGGTTTCTTTAATTCTGTAGTTGACAGACTTCAATTCAACTTGATTTCTGATGGTTCTGGGTGATGGTTATTTTATATTTTAGTTGTAGTTATGATGTGGTTGTGCAAAGAGGCGAGCCATATCTGCCTATACCACCATTTTGACCTGAAGTCCTAGACTTATTGTGGTTCTTATTTTGCAATGTATACAAATGTCAAATCGCTATGTTGTATATATGAAACTAATATAATACTGTATATTAATTATACTTCAATTTAAAAAGAGGAAAATTGCTTTGATTGATGATTTGGCTCACAGTCCTCCTGTGGTTCTTTCATTGCCTCATTTACAACTCCTTCAGAAATGCCCTTGTTCATGGTGCTCACAACAGACAGGCTTTGCTCCAGTGTATTTGCTGTCCCCCGGGTTTCTTCCATGCCAGGTGCATAAAGAGCTCCCTTCGGTTCACACCTGCTGTTCTTTGTTGTTGGGTCTGTTGTCATTTTAAAGCTTTTCTTAGACTCCTTACATGCTCAAATGGCAAAATTTCCATTTTTTCAAACATTCCTACCCAGAATCTTGAGTCATGCTCTGGACAAGTTTCTTGAAATGGTTTTTTTTTTTTTTTTGCCCAATTCATTTGTGGTTATTGAGCACTGAGGGGTGATATTTAAGTCCCCTACATAGTATTTTCATTCATTAATTCTACAAACTTTTACTGCTCTCCTCCTATTTAGAAAAACTCGGTCTTCCTCTTGTGTTCCTCCTTCACTCTCACATGGCTCCCACCCTCACAGTGCTTTGGGTGCCATACATAAGTCCAAGTTGTCACCTATGCTTCTGATCAATCAGCTATATATGCCTGGTTCCAACAACCCCCACCTGGGGTTTCATTAACTTGCTAGAGTGGCTCACAGAACTCAGAAAAACAGTGTACTTACTAGATTACTGTCTTATTTTGAAGGGATATAACTCAGGAACAGCCATGTGGAAGAGATACATAGGACAAAGTATGGGATAAGGGGGCAAAGCTTTCATGCCCTCTTATGGTGAGTGACTCTCTTAACACTTCCACATGTTCACTAACACAAAAACTCCTTTAAGTCTGTTCTTAAGGGTTTTTATGGGTACTTCATTATAGTCATGATTGATTAAATTGTTGGCCATTGGCAACTGATTCATCCTCCATCTACTTCCCCTTCCCTGGTGGTCAGAGAGGTAGGACTTAAAGTTCCAATCCTTTACTCACATGGTTGGGCCCCCTGATAGTCAGTCCCCAACCTTATATTACCTGGGGGTTTTGCAAACTTCACCTCATTAACATAAGAACTCTTTATCACTCTCATCATTTAGGAAATTATAAAGGTGTTAGAAGCTCTGTGGCAGGAATGGGATGATAACCAAATATATATTTCTTATTATAAATCACAAATATCATAAATCCTAAGTATAGATTCCTGTTATGGGCACTATGGGGAAATGAAAGGTGAATATGATTTGGTACATGACTTCAAGCAGCTTAGGAATTGGGTTAGAGATGAGAGGAGGAGATCAGGAAGTGGATTTGGGAAAGCGAGGCAAAATAACTAGTTTAGGAAAGGTACAAGTAATGTGCTCAGTGAGCATGTAACAGTGATGTTCAAACCTGGCTACACAGAAGAATCACCTGGGGGGTGGTAAAAATCTTAGTGCACATGCTCAATCTCAGATAAATTCAGGAGCATTAGAGATGGAGGTCAAGGCATTTCAGTGTGCAGACACAGCTGAGAACCACTGGCTCTTTGGCAAAGTAATCTGGAAGTCTTATATTTGTTTCCATTGATTGCATGCACCTGTTTTCTTGCTCTGTATTGGATTTTGATGACTACCAACTTCATTGTTGGTAGGGCCTTGTCAAGTTAGTATACACTCAGAAAACATTTGTTTGTTGATAGATGAATGCCCACTTTTTTAATGCTCCCCTTTATTGAGAACCTACTATGTTTGGGGCACTAGTGGGAAGAGAGCAGGAAGTACAGTTGTGTCTGTCTGGATGCTATTGCCCACACTTTGCTTTCCCCTCTATCAGAACCATCAGAGAGTTTGTGAACTGAGTAGATTCCTAGATCCCTCCCTTATTACTGAGTACCTGGAATTAAGTCCAAGGATCTTTTCTGTTTACAAGCCTCCCAAATTGTTCCCATGCACATTAACTCCTGAAAGCACTGGGTAATAGCATGTGAAAAAACCATGATGAGAGGAGAGAGCTGTGTGAGGAGTGCTGTGGGTACCACCACAGAAAGGCTGCCTTCGGGGGAATCAGGAGGATGCTGGGAGAAAATGGCCTCTGAATGGGGTCTTCAACGATGACTATTTGCTCACACAGAAGGATTGGAAGGGAGAACATTTCAGGCAAAAAGAAGACTGTCAAGTCACAGAGACAGGAACGAACATGGTAAATTGAGGAGGCCAACTGTGAGGGGACTTTTGTAATTTTAAGTTAGTTAGCCTTTGTTAATTTCTTAAATATTCTAAGCACTGTGCACAAGGAGGGTGGTAAATTGCTCAAGGAACAAGGTGTTCCCAGGTCTAGCCTTGAGCTCATGTTTGGTTCACTGAGCAATGCCCTATCAGTGCCAAGCTCTGGAAGTCTCCCCTAAACCCAAGGCATTCTTGTTCCAAGGTGTCAAAAAGCCACACCTGGTGTACCACTGTCTCTGCAGCAAAGGCACAGACTTCTGGCTTGTGTAGTCAGGATCATCTCCCTGATGCAGCCCTAGTAGCTGGGTCAGGACTTCCCATCTCCAAACCTCTGGAGGCCCTAGAAGGAGACAGAGTCTGTTCTGGGAAGGTGGACATGAGGGTTGGAGGGTAACATGCTCATGGAAGTTACAGCTGGTGATGCTCTGAATTTGGTTGTTTGGTTTTATAACACTATTAATGCTGGGCTATACCCATTATGACTAAAATAGGTTCAACTGGAATTCTAACCACTGTTTATAACCTTTTGTCTAAAGGAAAGAGTAAACTATATTCCAAAACCAAAAATTTTTTGAGTAAAAATAGCTATTTATTGATTACTTATTATGCAACAGGCCTCAGATGCTCTGAGCTGGACATTTACTTCTTGTTAGTCCTCATTTGCTTCTCTCACCAGCCCTCTGGAATGTGAGGTATTATTCCATCTGTTTTACAGATTGTGCAGCTTGTAAGTGACAGAGGTGGGATGTGAAGCCAGGTGCATATAGCTATTAGAAATTGAGTATGTCACAACCATGCCAGGCTACTTTTGGAATGTAGCCTTTTATTAAATTGGTGACTTTCTCTGCCTTCTTATTTTATGTACATATCTCACAGTGTCTTGCAGGCTTTGCTGAGTAGTTAAAAATAAATAAAATGCCCCAGAATAAGTAGGAAGAAAAAATACTGCCCTCTTTCTTTTATCTTTCTCAATGCTCATTGCTATATACAAAATCCTTTCTCCTAAGTACTTTTGCCTAAGAATGCCAGATAAAGGAGTAAGATGAAGGAGATGAATCTGTAAGGCTATTACATTTGGCAGGAATTGCAGCTAAGGTTGCATATCAGATTATTCTGCTCCAAGGAGTGTTTTTAGATACGGCAGCCATAGGATGATTCTGGTTCTGTAAAACAAAATTTAGAAGGTAAGGATGAATTCAATTGAATTATGAAAATAAGTGCTATTAATAACTAAGTATACCCCTTGATTATCTCTTTTTCCCTGATACCTAGATAACTGCTTGGGTTTTGAATCATAGTCTACACCTGGCCATTTAACTGTGCTAAGTACCCGAAGGGTAGGGTAAGCTGTCAGCTCTCTCAGTTCTGTTTGCTGGTATCACGTCAGTAGAAACACAGAAACCTCTTTGGTGAGAACTTGTAGTTGAAATATGTAAAAGGAGAAAATTTCAGAAACAGAATTCCTTTACCGTGATCTAGAGTTTCAGTGATATTTAATTATTATATATCTGCTCCCTTCATTCAAAAGTTTAATTATTTGCATGTCTACAGTTTTCTGGTCAATGTCTTGACATTTAACCCAACTGTTTTATGTTTATTCATTAGATAGTCTAAGCACATTCTCTTTCTAAACTATTACTGATCTTTATTTTATATGATTCAATTTTATCATATTATTTATTTATTTATTTATATTGTTGTCCTATTACAATTGCCCCAATTTTCCCCCGTTGCTGAGTGTGTTCCATGTACCAACTATTGCATTTGTAATCTTGAGTATGTAGTAACTTCAGGTACCAGAGTTAACAAAGTATTGTGTAGCTGGTAGGCATTTCAAAATATTTGTAGTGAAGATATGAATATACATGACCTCTTAGTAAAAAGAAATTAATTGAGCTTATGCTGTGAAACTAAATAAATCAGTGGGAAGAAAAATGGTAGCTTTACTAGCGGAAGTAATTAGACCAAAGGCTTTTTCTCCATTGTACTAAATTGCTGCTGTTTGTTTCTGAATGGCTGATAATGTTTAAATCTCTGAGCTCCCAGATATTTACTACTTTGCCAACAACATTTTCTCTCTCCAAGTGTTGCTAGAAAACTAATCAGATGCAGAGATCGATTTCATGACAGAATGATTCACTAGTTGCAATCTTCTGTAAAACCTCCCTTCTTTATGCTTAAGGTAAATTATCACTTCATGGGTTTTTGCAGAAAAGCAATTCTCTTTGCTCCTTAAAAAGAAGAGTTCTCTACTCAAATCTGTTTGGGAGTGAAATGTTCCACCTGTGCAACCCTGTGCTAAGGTATAAACACTTTGTTGACAGCCAAGTCTAAAAGAGTAGCCCTATCAGTTAATTATATGGCTATGTAAAATAGCATGTAATCAAAATGATACAACCTTGATGGAAGATGACCTTGTCCAGGGCTGTCTGAGAAGAATTCAGTTGTAGAAATTAGTGTACTTGCCAGTGACCCTGTGATAAAGAGTCCAGGACTTTGCTTTTAGGAGACTTCACTCTGCTTGAACTGCCCACCTAGACCCCAAGTACCAGTCTTCTGATGGACAACATGGAGTTCTCCCCTCATGGGCATGTGTAATATGAGGGGTATATCCCACTTACTCTTATCTACATATACAATTACATATATATGTGTATGCTTAGTGATCAGAGAAAGTACTACACAGATTTCATGTCAAGGCTAGAAGTCCTCTCCAATGCTTACAGGTATTGAGTATGGCATGGAGCTCATGGTGAGGGCAAGGCATGGGGTGGGCAAGACACACCACTCTGCAGAGCCCAGAACTGAGCTGGCTCCCATTTCTAGAGCTTTACTCCAAACAGCTGGGGACCCTCCTGATTTCTGCATGCCACCACTATTGCCACCCTGTATCCATAGCTGCTCTGTCATATTCTTGCTTGTGCACTTCAAACATTATTAATATAAATGTAATGTATGTATCCACAATAAAATTTAAATAGTACAGAAATGATAATATAGAAAATAAATGTCTCCTCCCCCAGTTGCATCTTTGATCTTCTTCCTTTAGTCTTTTTAGTTCTTGTGGTTCCCTCCACTGTCACCCCCAGGGAATGTGCTAGATGTGTTCACCTCTTGATACATCAACTTCAAACAGTATGTTGACTCCCTGCTATGAAAAAAATAGGAATTTAGCATGTTTGTACTATTTCTTCCACTCCTAAAAAAGTTTTATTTTTTAATTATCCATTTACTAATTGATTTTATAACTCTAAATAATATACTTAAATCCCTTTCATAATAATCAACCTTAAGCACTATATTTAGATTCTTCAATATGTCTTTATGATGGGAATAATTATTAATACCTATTTTATAAGGCTGTTATGAAGAATAAATTAGAGAATGCATTTAAAGTGTTTAGCAAGAGCCTGGTACTAAGTGAATTCTCAATAAATTTGGCCAGTATTCTGTGAGGGTACTTCCCAGTTTGTTACATTTGAAGACATTCTTTTTGGGCACTTGCCTCTGCATTCTAATTTGGACTATTTTCTAGATCTGCTGCATAGTCATCATCCTAGTTATCTAAATACAATGATAAGGAAAGGCCTCATTGAAAAAGTAATATTTGAGCAAAGGTCTGAAATAGGAAGAGAGAATTGTAGGCAGAGGAAACAAGTAAAAAGGCCTTGAAGCAGG
Source organism: Tonatia bakeri (assembly GCA_004024845.1). Lineage (NCBI taxonomy): Eukaryota > Metazoa > Chordata > Mammalia > Chiroptera > Phyllostomidae > Tonatia > Tonatia bakeri. The sequence continues at coordinate 49,268 of PVIA01009908.1, read as the reverse complement.
AGCCCCCTTGCAAGGGGGCCAGTGGAGTGAGCAATCAGGATGGAAGCAATGGAGATAAGAAGTATTTTGAACATAAAACTAAATGGATTAGATGTAGAATAAAATTGAAGTAGAGGAAACAAGGACAACTCCAATAATTATCTTCTAAGCAATTGGGAGGATGCATTGTCGTTTACTAAGGCAAAGACTGGGGGGAAGATCAGATTTGGGCTCTAAGGGGTAAAGGAAGATGTGGCCGGAAAGGGAAGAGAGCAAAAGTTCAATTTTGGAAATATTTATTTAGAAAGCCTACAAGATATCCAAGTGGATGTGACATGGAAAGTTGGATCATGCTCAGGAGTTCAGCACAGATGTGTAATCCAGGAGTTAGAACATGTGGTAGTTGGGCCATGCATGAGTGCAATCATGGAGAGAAAGTATATAATCAGAGAAGAGAATAAATAGGGCTGAGGATTCACGCTCTGAATGAGGTGTACATTGCGAGGTGGGGAGAAATGAAGAGGATCCAGTAGGGAAGCAAAGAGGAGGTCAGCGAAGTAGGAGAAGTTAGGAAGGAGTGGTTTTTGAGAGGCTAAATGAAGAAAGCATTACAATGGGAGAAGGTAAATGAACTGCAAAGAGCATTCACAAAAGAGAGGAAGAGTGATGAAACATTGAGTGGTAATAATGGGAAGAGAATAAAAGGGATGAAAACTGACTGCTGGATTTAGTATAATGGAACTCATTGGTAAACTTCATGAAAGCCAAGTGATTTTTTAATAGCTTCTCTAAAGAGAGAAGGGGGACCAACCCCAATCCTTAGGGCATTTTTATTCCCAGAGATGACGAATATTCTACCACCTTCTAGCATCTGCATTAGCACTCAGCACGTCTGTGCTTAGCCATTGATGTTTCTGCTCTGCTTCTACTCCAGGTTGATATTTATTTCTTTAAAAGCCTGGCTATGTTGTTTTTGCTCTTTTTCTATTTGATCACATTGGCACGCATTTAGGGAAGTGGCAGTGTGAGAAAATATGAATCTACTATACCACTTTGACTGAAATTTCTTTTCACTAAAGCTTCAACTTATTTACTCTGTGTGTGTGTGTGTGTGTGTGTGTGTGTGTGTGTGTGTGTGTTTTGCTGGCCTTACCTAACTCACCATTGAGGTTGTGATTTTGGAGATCACTTTCTCAAATGGAGATCCTTTTTCTTCTTCATACCGTGTACAAGTCGCTTGGTAAAGTTAGCATCTCATCATACCACACTGTCACTACCACTCATTTTTCCTTATTTTGTTCACCTCATTTGATATACCACACTCTATTCTTCCTAGTTCTTGTCCCTTATCAAACTCCTGGTAACTCCATGTTATGGGCTGAATTGTGTCGCCATCCCCAAATTCATATGTTAAAGTCCTAATCCCTGCTACCTTAGAATGTGCCAGTATTTTCAGATAGGGCTTTTAAAGAGGTAATTAAGGTTAACTGAGGTCATTTAGGCAGGTCCTAATTTAATATGACTGGTGTCCTTATAAGAAAAGGAAATTAGGACACAGACATACAGAAGGAAGACCCTGTGAAGACAGGGAGAAGACAGCTACCTACAAACCAAGGAGAGATCTCAGAAGAAACCTGCCTTGCCAGCTCCTAGATCTTGAAATTCTAGACTACAAAATTGTGATAAAATAATGTTCTATTTCTTAAGCCAACAGTGCATGACATTTTAAGGCAGCCCTAGCAGACTACTATACCCCACCATTCACAGAAGATTCTGGCACTTAGCTTACAAAAGTTCTTTACACTCAATGTTCTGCCTTCCTTCTGGTTTACTTCAGTGTTGGTGAAAATGGTTCATTCAATACTGTGGTAGTTTAAGGATCTGAGGTCCTTTCTACTCTACTCAAGCCAAGCCCTCCCGCAGCCATTCTCTGGTTTTCACTCAGAGCTGTTTCACTATTGAAATGACACATATTAACCTTTTCAGCAATTTCACTGAAATATTGTTTTCCTTCCTTTTTTCTTTTTTAATTATATTTTATTGATTATGCTACTACAGTTGTCCCAATTTTTCCCCCTTTGTTGCCTACCAATAAGTGGCAACCTGTCCCTCAGGCAACCCCTACACCATTGTTCATGCCCATGTGGCATTAGTATAAGTGCTTTGGCCACTCCATTTCTTACACTATACTTTATATCCCCATGGATATTCTGCAGCTACCTATTCATACTTCTTAATCACCTCACCTCTACACCCATTCTCCTACACACACCCCTTTGTCTGGCAACCATCTAAATGCTGCCTGCATCCATGATTCTGTCTCTGTTCTTCTTTGCCTAGTTTGTTTCTTAGATTCAATTGTTGATAGATATGTATTTATTGCCATTTTATTATGCATAGTTTTGATCTTTTTCTTAAGTAAGTCCCTTTAACATCCCATATAATAATGGTTTGGTGGTGATGGACTCCTTTAGATTTTTCCTGTCTGGGAAGCTCTTTATCTTCCCTTTGATTTGAAATGATATGGCCATAGGTCCCTGCTTTTCATGATTTTGAGTATTTCTAGCCAATCTCTTCCAGCCTGCAAAGTTTCTTTTGAGACATCAGCTGACAGTCTTATGGGAACTCCCCTGTAGGTAACTAACTGCTTTTTTTTCTTGCTGATTTAAGATTTCCTTTTTGTCTTTAACTTTTAGCATTTTAATTATGCATCTTGGAGTAGGCCTTTTTGTGTCCATCTTGTTTGGGACTCTCTGTGCTTCCTGGACTTACATGTCTACTTCCTTCACCAAATTAGGGGCATTTTCTTTCATTATTTTTTCAAGTAGGTTTCCAATTTCTTGCTCTTTTTCTTCACCTTCTGGCACCCCTATGATGCAAATGTGTGTTGATTTGAAATTGTCCCAGGGGCTGCTTACACTAACCTCGATTTTTTTTCAGATGCTATTTTTTGTTGTTCTGATTGATGATTGCTTTTTGCTTCCTATGTTCCAAATCATTGATTTGATTCTCAGCTTTATCCACTCTACTGTTGTTTCCCTGTAAATTGTTCTTTATTTCAATTAGTGAATCCTTCATTTCTGACTGGATCCTTTTTATGCTTTTGAGGTCCTCACTAAGTTCTTTGAACATCTTTATAACCAATGTTTTGAACTCTGCATCTGATAGATTGCTTATCTTCCTTCTGCCTAGTTCTTTTTCTGGAGTTTTGATCCATTCTTTCATTTGGGCCTTTTTTTTTTTTTTTTTTTTTTTTTTTTTTTTTTTTTTTTTTTTTTTTTTTTTTTTTTTTTTTTTTTTTTTTTTTTTTTTTTTTTTTTTTTTTTTTTTTTTTTTTTTTTTTTTTTTTTTTTTTTTTTTTTTTTTTTTTTTTTTTTTTTTTTTTTTTTTTTTTTTTTTTTTTTTTTTTTTTTTTTT
>PVIA01009908.1:0-45772 GCA_004024845.1 Tonatia bakeri | reverse complement strand
ACGCTCCTGTTATGTAGTGAGGGACAGACCCTTAGGTATTCACCTGGACAGGGCAACCCAGTCTCTGGGTTGTGACACAGTATGTGGGGGAGGGTTCTGAGAGGGAACAATGGTGCTTGCTCCACTCTCTTCTGGATTCCAGTCCCTTCTGTCACTTCCCCCAAGCAAACTGGGCCTTTCTGGTACTGATTCCTGGGTGGGTGGCTTGTGTACATTCTAGGACCCCGTGGGTCTCTCCAATAAACTCCTGTGAGACTGGGAGTTTCTCTCAGCACCTCAACCCCCACAGGTGTTTTCAATCAGAGTTTTGAGGCTTTATTTCCCCAAGCTGGAGCCCTGGGTTGCGCAAACTGTTTTGCTCCACAGTTTCATCTTGTTTATTTGCACACGAATGTGGGACCACCCGATCCTCCAGCTGCCTTGTGTGCCGTGCCCCTCCCCACAATCAAAGCCTCACTGGGCCTGCCAGCCACCGCTTTGCCTCGAGTCCTCTCCACCTGGCTGCCAACTCTGCCCCTCCTACCAGTCTGGATGAGTATGTCTACTTCAACTCCTTGGTTGTCGGACTTCCATACAGTTCAACTTTCTGTCAGTACTGGCTGTTTTTCTGTTTCTAAATTTTTGTTGTCCTTATTTTGGTGGTGCAAGGAGGCACAGTGTGTCTACCTAAGCCTCCATCTTGGCTGGAAGTCCCATTTATATTTCTTATTCCCTGTACCTTTTCCCCTATTCTCCTGCTTCCCCTTCCCAGCTGATAACCCTCCATACAATCTCCATTTCTGTGATTCTGTCCCTGTTCTAGTTGTTTGTTTAGTCTGTTTTGTTTTTTTTTAGGTTCTATTTTTGATAGTTGTGAGTTTGTTGTCATTTTACTGTTTATAGTTTTGATCTTCTTCTTTTTCTTAGGTAAGTTCCTTTAACATTTCATATAGTAAGGGCTTGGTAATGATGAACTCCTTTAACTTTACTTTATCTGGGAAACACTTCACTCGCCCTTCCATTCTAAATAATGGCTTTGCTGGATAAAATAATATTAGTTGTAGGTCCTGGCTTTTCATGACTCTGAATACTTCTTTCCAGCCCCCTTTTTGCCTGCAAGGTTTCTTTTGAAAAATCAGCTGTTAGTCTTATGGGAATTCCCTTGTAGGTAATTCTCTTCTCTTGCTGCTTTTAAGATTCTCTCCTTATCTTTAATCTTGGGTAATTTAATTATGATGTGTCTTGGTGTGTTCTTCTTTGGGTCCAACCTGTTTGGGCTCTCTGAGTTTCTTGGACTTCCTCGAAGTCTATTTCCTTTGCCAGATTGGGGAAGTTATTTTACATTATTTTTTCAAATAAGTTTTGAATTTCTTGATCTTCCTGTTCTCCTTTTGGTACCCCTATGATTCAGATGTTAGAATATCTAAAGTTGTTTCAGAGGTTTCTAAGCCTTTTCTCATTTTTTTGAGTTCTTGTTTCTTTATTCTGTTTCAGTTGGATGTTTATTTCTTCCTTTTGTTCCAAATTGTTGATGTGAGTCCCTGTTTCCTTCCCTTCACTGTTGATTTCCTGTACATTTTTCTTTATTTCACTTTGTATGACCTTCACTTCTTCCTTTATTTTCCATCCATACTCAGTCATTTCTGTGAGCATTCTGATTACCAGTGTTTAGAATTCTGCATCTGATAGGTTGTCTATCTCCTTATCGTTCAGGTCTTTTTCTGGAGTTTTGATCTGTTCTTTCATTTGGGCCCTATTTCTTTGTCTTAGCAGATGTGTTCATTGTAAGAGGTGGAACCTTAGGTATTTTCCAGGGTGGGGCAGCCCACTTCACTACACTGTGGTGCTGTATTTGGGGGAATGGTCACAGAGGGAACAATGCTGTTTGCTCAGCTCTTGCTCTACTTCCCACAAGTGAATTGCACCCTTTGAGTTGCTGCTCTGGTGCTGATTCCCAGGTGGATGGGCTTATATACATTCTAGGACCCTATGGACCCCTCCAATCAACTCTCATGTGAGACTGTTTATCCCACTGTTGCAACCCCCACAGGTTTTTACAGCCAGAGGTTTTGAGGCTTTATTTACCTGGGGTTTGGAACCCTGGGTTGCACCATGTGTCTCACTCCCCAGTTGTTCCTCCCAGTTTATCCCCACACAAATGTGGGACCACCCTGACTGCCATCTGCTGCCTCATTCGCCAGGTCTGCCAACCATTGCCTTGCATCCTCTCTACCCCAGCTGCCCATCTCCACCCCTCCCACTAGTCTGGATGAATGTTTCTTCTTTAACTCCTTGGTTGTTGGGCTTCCATACAGTTTGATTTTCTGACAGTTCTGGTTGTTTTTTATTTTTAAATTGGTTGTTATATTTCTTTTGGTTGTTCAAGGAAGCAAAGCATATCTACCTAAACCTCCATCTTGTCTGGAAGTCCCATTAACTATTCTTTATCTTAATATAGAAGTCTGTGTTTTTCTTAGAAGTTACAGAATGTGGTTTTTAAAATGATAGGGTTAATAGAAGGAAAAATATAGAATGAAGAATTAATGATCCTTTTACATTGCCTTCAAAGATATCATGTAAAAAAAACTTAAACATAATTAAACTTTTATGGATGAAAGTTTTTCACCTATTTAGTACTTTTTAGGATTTTTTTGGTTGATGAAGGTAATTCCTTATAAATTATAGTAAATTATCCCTAATTCTTAAGTATTTATAGATCAGCTTCAATCATTAAGAAAATTCATGGAAATGGACATAATAGATATGATCATTAAAAAGGTAACATAAAATATTGGTTTCCTAGAAGAATTCAATAGAACTGATAATAACCCTCTTCATATTTGACCACTGGTAGCTGCATTCTTATGATACTTCATTTCAAGAGGAAGTATGGCATATTTGTTAAGAGCTTGTGTCCTGGCACCAACTATCTGAATTCAACTTTCAGGTTCACTAATGACTAGCTACAGGTATCTAGGCAATTTCACTTAACTTGTCTGTATTTCCATTTCCTCATGTACAATGCAGAAATAACAGTGGTATATTCTACGTAAAGTCAATATCAAGATTAAATAAGTACATAGGTGTAGAATTTGGCATATGATAAATACTGTGTATGTGACTTTGATTAGTAGTAGTTCTTTATGATCAACCTAAGACTGGTGATTCCTATTGTAAAAGTGATATTTTTTGATAAGGTTGTGCAGAAACCTGGATGTTGAGAAGGAACCTGCAATATGAAGACTAGAGAAAAGGCCATGCCGAAAAGAATAAACATCAACTGTAACAACAACTGTAAATGTCCTGAGATAGGAATGAATTTGCCATGTTCAAGGCAAGCAAGACCTGTGCAATTGCATTGTAGGGTGGCAGAAGAGTGGGTTACTGACTTTAATGTATGTCAGTGCTCTTTATTTAGTGCATCAAAATAGTTAATGCATGCTGCAAAGTACCCAACTTATTCATGCCAAATCCATTATATATAGCAGCAATTTTCAACTGGTGAGCTGCAAGAATTTTTAAAACATGCAGTATCTGACTATCTAGTCAGGGGCACTGACCTATTTTCCTTTAGGTGGTCAAATTTTAAAAATGACAATAGCCAACACAATAATAGCCATCCAGTGTGAATGAATAAAAATATACCTATATTTTTTGTTCTGCTGCAGAATTTTATTCATTAGTTTCTCTGTGCCATAAGATGGAAAATGTTGAAAATTGCTGGTCTTGGCCAATGTTGAAGATGCAGCTCATCTTTGGAGCCCAGGGACCTGGATCTCTCAGACCTCCGTGTGACCTCTTAAATGTCAAAGAAAATTCCCTTGAGTCACAGCCAAGCTTTCTCCATCACAATCTTTGTTTTGGGAGTATTTTCAAAAGCAAAAGGTAGAAGGTCAGAAGCTGAGGGAGGCCTCCAGTACAAGAACATTTTATATGAAACTCTTTATAGCTATCTGTGAAATGGATTAAGCTGTCTAGTGTTATCAGTGCAAATGTCTCAGGTTTACTGGTGAAAGAGACATAGTTTGGGATTTGAGTAATTTTGACTTCTGATTTTATTGCTATATAAATCTTTCATCACATGTGATAAAACTATCCTGTAAGCATCTATTTACCTTTTATGTTTTTTATTAAAACTCCTAAATCTTGGTTAAGCAAAACAGCAATATCCCAAGTAAAAGTAATTTTGTAGAACAACTCAAAAGCTCTCAACTCTCTCCCACCAAATAGAGTCAACAAACTAGAGAAGTTACTTCTTTCTAAATTTTAAGTCTCTTTCTTAACTTCCAGATCTAATAGATGATTTTCATCCTAGAACCCTCCCAACTGTGATTAGTTAAAATCAGTTGATATCCTTCCCTGCCTTTCTGTCTGATTGTGTTCTCAAGTTTCCAGAAGCATGCCCCACTTCTCAGCCCTTCTTAAGGTTTTATCCTTGAGGAAGATGTCTTCCATTGGCCCCTCCAGAACAGCTCCATCTTTCCTCACTCTTCTCTACCTTGGGAGGCCAACCTATCAACCAGAGTCCTTTCCATTTGACTTCCAAGTGGATTTGACCAATGGGGATACCCAAGAAAATATCAGAGAGAAGGAGAAAACTGAGGTCAGGTTCCTGCTGACTGTCTTCAGTATCAGGTAATAGTTTACCTTTTTCTCTGGGAAAAACCTGTGGATCTCTTTTCATGAGCTTATCAGATTTCCAAAAGAAGGCTCAGCTAATCTCTTCCTAATCATATAAGCTTGGTTACAATATATATCAAGGAAGAGGGCTTGAAGGTCTCAAGTTTCCATAAATAAACTTTGATTTATTCAGTGAGGTACTCTATCCCCAACTATGCCTGCAGTCCTCCAGTTGAGAGACCTTGTTTTACTCTCTGTGGAGTATAACCTTACATTGTATGTTGGTATGGAGAACTGGAGCAGCTAAGTAACTATACGATATGAAAAGGAATAAATGAAGATTTAACTGCTTTTTTAATATTTTCCACTCATCCTTCTATATTTCACAACCCACTTTATCCTCACTTTCAGAGAACAGTGCCTCAATTTCTTGAGACTTCTGGTAGGATCTGACATGTTCTTTGTGTTGCTCATTTGCTTTTCCTATCAGTTTAGTCCAGCTTTCTAGAGTCTCCAATGGTTTTGATCTTCTCTTCCTTTCTCTTTGTTAGTTTATGCCTTTTAAAAATTATTTTATTTTTGTTTTAGTAGGGTTTTGGAAGACAGTGAGATAAAAACCTATTTTTAATCAACCATTTTTAACTGGTGGTCTCTTACTCTTTTTCAGCATACTAAAGATACAGCTTCTGTCTCCCCTATACCACTAAAATACCCCTTGCTAAGTACCTAATCACTTATGCTATCATATCCAAAATGCAGGTCTCATTCTTATTTTACTTGATATTTTAGCAGAATTTTATTATGTTGATTATTCTTTGAAAGAGTCTATTTTGTGATTTCTCTCTCTTTTTTTTAAATTTAATTTTATTTTAATGATTGTTCAAGTACAGTTTTCTCCCCTTTCCTCCCAATCAATTTTGTGATTTCTAAGATAGCACATTCTCCTGGTTTTTTCCATCACTTAAGTCCCCTTCTTATCAATATCCTCTGCAAGATAAGCTCAGGTCTAGGCCCACTTCTCATCTCATTCTATACCATCTCTGTAGATATCCTTATCCATGCTTCTGCCTTTGGTTTCATTCAATTTTCTCATAGTTTCCAATTTATTTCTCCAGCTATATATCACCTCTGAACCCCAAATGCCTACCCAGCATCTCTATTTGAGTGTCTCAAAGGAAACTCAAAATCAATATATCTAACACCAAGCTCTCAAATTTCCTGCAACACACAAAATACAAACATCATCTGACCTCAGATCATAGTTCTCTTCTAGCACTTCATATTTCAGTGAATACACCATTATTCTGCAGCTTGACAAGTCAGGGAGTCATCCTTGACACCACCCTGTTCCTCACCTTGCACATCTAATACATCTCAACTTTATCTTGCTTTTACTTCCCACATATATACTGAATTCCCACTTGGAAGGCTTGTTGTCTGCCCTGGAGAATTACGTAGTTCTATAGTAGACTTTCTGTGAATAAGAAATATACCTTTGTGTATACCTAGCAATGAGATTTTGAAATTGTTAGAGATCACAGAATTATTTAGCTTATCCTTTTGTTATTAATTTATCACCTTTCTGTCTTTCAATTATTAGCTTGAGTAGTGGAGACATTGTGTCTATTTTTTTGTGTTCCCAGAACCTGATATAATCCTAGTACATAGAAAGTGCTCATAAGTATGTTGGATGAATGAATAAATAAAAAAGACAACATAAAGGTTAATGTTGTTATCGATACAGTTTCTCAAATGGCTTGACATAACAAATGAAGAAAGGAGTTATTTTTTGCTATAATTTATATCATTTTATCAATGGAAGCCTTAAAATATATAAATCTTCAATTGAGAAATTACAATTAGTGTGAGAAATGAGCTAGAAGCTGGCATTTAGTTGTATTTTCTGGGAACCAGTTCTCATTTACACATGCAATCATAATCCATCCAAATTCTGATATATAGGGATCTAGTTCTTGTGAAAAGTTCTTTGCTCACCCTGTCCTTACAGCAAGGAACCTGGATCTGTGTTAAAATAAGGGGAAGTGAGACAGTTGCCCTAAAAGGACCTGGAGTCGTGCTGAGTGAATAGAGTGTTACTCCACCAATCCCTCTATCTGAAAGTTCATATCAGGATAGCATTCTAAATACAGCTGAGCTTCACACTTCACTAACTGCTTAACAGTGCTCTCACTGGGTTTTGTTATCTTCTAACTCTATGGCAAGCTCCTTTCTCATTCCCTAGATTGATCAGGACTTTCTGTTCAAACCCACTCTCAGCTGTGATTGCCTAAGGTCTTTCAATTTGACAGTCTCTTGGTTGACCTACGTTTTCTCAGGAGTCCTCTGCCAATTTCCAGGTGCTTATAAACATTTATACATACACAGACACATTGTAATCTTGCTCACTTTCTAATCTGAACAGCCTATAAATCCATCCTTCAGAGACTGCTGTGAATTTTTTATTGTGTGCTCAAACCAGGAGACTATTTTTAAACCCAGTTTACAAATTGGACTTTGGAAAATGAGGTGGACCAAAATCTAGCATTTACCACAGGTACATGCCTGAAAGTCCACCCCATTAAAGAGTTTTAATTAAAAAGAACAACCCACAGGTGCCTCATTGTTCTAGTGTACAGGATCATTCGAACAACTTTGGGAGGAAACAGAAGAGTTTGCTCCATGGTTAATGTCCTCTAGACAAAATTAACCCTAGTAAAGAGCTGGGCTGGCTATTAGAGGCTAAGGTAATTTTGTCTGAAGTGCCACCAGGTCCCCACTTTCATTTCATTAAGTCTTCCAGAATGGCAAAAAAAAAAAAAAAAAGAATAATTATGGCCTCAATTCCTTTATTTCCTCTCCACTCCACTTTAATACAAATTTAAAACAATGCCAGCTGACAGTACCATTGTTGGGGGGAAGCCAGATACAGATGTGTAAATAGGGACAGGGTAATTTTTCTCTTCACTGCTACATAGTGAGCTTCATGAAGGAAGGAACAAAGATTAACACACCTTCATAGGCCCTTTGCCTGGTAGAGTATATCAAATGCAATAGCCTTTCAATCAGTGTTTGTCAAATGAAATTCACATAAGATTTTACAATGCTTTAATTAATAAATTATGATCTCAGAAGAAGAAAGTCTTGATGCTTTATTAACTTATGGTGGATTTCAGTGGTCAATAAATTTTATTCCCTAAGTTACAAGAATTTCCTTCATCACCTTTACTGAATGTGTTATCCAATAAAGTTGGTATGTTCACATTTATTAGAGGAAAAAGGACAGGACTGAATAGGAGGCCAGAGATAGAAAGGAGTAGCAATCAAATGGTTAAAGAAACCATTTGTCAGAAGCAAAGCTCTGTCATTAACAATGATGATTTTTAGCTGTAATTAAAACCACTTTGTAGTTACATTCATGCCTGTGTGCCCTACAGTAGAGCACACAGGCATGAATATATAACTCGAGGCAAAGTCCTCAAGACTTTTGCTGCATCAGAATCACCTAGGGAGTGACAGTGGTTGGTCAAAGATATTTAATCACAAGCTCCAGGCCTGGGACCCAGGAATTTGTATTTCATAGTAAGTTGTTTGTGTGTTTATGATGCACAGATAGTTAGGAAACCATGCTGTCTCACTTTCTCCTTTAGGGAAGTCATGGGGAGTGTTCTCCAGAATTTCCCATCAGTTGTTGAATGAATTAGAAAATGCAGTATAGACTTCCAGTCAAGATGGCAGCATAGCAAACATGCTCACCTCCTTACACAAGCACACCAAAATTACAACTAAACTATAGAACAACTATCGTTCAGAACCATCAGAAATCAAACTGAATGGAAGTCCTGCAACTATGGAATTAAAGAAGAAAACAGCAACAGAATCAAAGAAGAAACCACACTGAGATTGGTTGGAGGGGTGGAGATGCAGAATAGCTGGTCCCACACCCACATGTGGTAGATAAAAATTGTGAGGGATAGCTCAGGAGCAAGGGGTTCCAGCCCCTCATGAGGGCCCAGAGCCCGTGATTCCAATGCCAAGAAGATAAGTCCCCATAACTTATGGCTATAAAAACCAGTGTGGATTAAAGCTGTCTGAGACAGAAGCTGCTGGAGTCTCAAGTGGCTCCTCTTAAAGGGCCCATACACAAACTTACCAAGACTCACTTCCTCTGAGCTTCAGCACAGGGGCAGCAGATTGAAAGACATCAGGAGAGGAACGGAATTGTCCATCATCAGGGTGATAGCTGGGGGGCAGGCAGCTTTCTCCCAGACAGAAGTGTTAGCAGAGTCCACTGTTTCTTTTCTGAGCCCTTCCTGCTAAGTTGCTCCAGATCTGGCACTAGCAGCAGTCAGCCTTGGCTCACAGCTTGGCCTCACCTGTGAACCTCCAAGCCCAGAAAAAGGAGCAGCCATCTGCAGATCACTTTGTAGCTTATACTGTGTGACCCCAAACAGAACACAGTCAGTGGCTAAACTTGGATGTGCCAACAGCAATCAAAGCTAAACTACAACAGGTGGGTGTATATTGCCTTCACATGGGCACACTTTGAGTGTCCAGCTTGGGTAATCATGGAGGCTGTGCCACTGGTCTCTATAGGACACCTACTACATTAGGCCACTCTACCAAACATAGGAGATGCTCTACCTAATACATAGAAACAAATAAAGAAGCTGCCGGAATGAAGAGACAAAGAAACATGGGCCACATAAAAGAACACAACAAAACTCAAAAAGAAAGAACTAAACAAAATGGAAATGAACAATCTACTAGATTCAGAGTTCAAAACACTGGTTATAAAGATGCTCAAGGAAATTAGTGAGGACCTCAACATAAAAAAATTATAGTCAGGGACAAAGTATACAGTAATTTAAATTAAAAAAACATTTAAAAGAAATTAACAGCAGAGTGAATGAAGCTGAGAATCAAATTAGGAATATTCCAAATCAGGAATATAAGAAATCAATCAGAACAAAGGAACTAAAAAAAAAGAATAAAAAATGAGTATAATGTAAGGAGCCTCTGGAACAACTTCAAGTGTATCAAAACTCACATCACGGGAGTGCTGTGAGAAGAAGAGAGAGAACAAGAAATTGGAAACCTATTTGATAAAATAATGACAAAAAACTTCCCTAACTTGGTAAAGGAAATAGACATACAAATCCAGAAATCACAGAGAGTACCAAACAAGATGAACCCAAAGAGACCCACATCATAAGACACATCATAAAAATGCCAAAAGTTAAAGACAAAGACTCTTAAAAGCAGCAAGGGAAAAGCAGTTAGTTACCTACAAAGGAGCTCACATTAGACATTCAGTTGATTTCTCAAAAGAAACTTTGCAGGCTAGAAGGGATTTGCAAGAAATATTCAAAGTGATGAAAAGCAGGGACCTACAACCAAGATTACTTTACCCAGCAAAGCTATCATTTAGAATTGAAGGACTGATAAAGAGCTTCCCAGACAAGAAAAAAACTGAAGGAGTTCATCACCACCAAACCAGTACTATATGAAATGTTAAAAGGTCTTCTTTAAGAAGAAGATAAAAAGTATGAACAATAAAATGGCAATAAATACATATCAATCAACAACTGATTCTAAAAAAGCAAAATAAACAAGCAGAACAGAAACAGAATCATGGATACAGAGAACTTTCTGATGGTTATTTGACCATCAAATGCCATAGATACAGAGAACACCAGATAAGAGGGATGTCAGAAAGATGGGCAAAAAGAGTGAAGGGATTAAGAAATATAGATTGGTAGTTACAGAATCATCATGGGGATATACAATACAGCATAGGGAATAAAATAGCCAAAGAACATATATGCATGACCCATGGACAAGGACAATGGTGTAAGGATTACCTCAGGGAGTTGGGGTGGGGGGGTAGAGGGGGCAAAGAAAGTAAGACTGGAATAACTGTAATACCATAAACAAAATATAAAAAGTATGGTATATGTAGATGCACAATGGAATATTATTCAGCTATAAAAAGAAGGAAATTTTGACATTTGCAACAATATGGATGGATTTTGAGGACTACTATGCTACATGAAATAAGTCAGAGAAAGACAAATACCATATAATCTTACTCATATGTGGAATCTTTTAAAAAGTCATGGGGATTTAAAGTATAAAGTGGTACTATAGTTAATACTGTATTGTATATTTGAAAGTTGCTAAGAGAGAGTAGATCATAACATTCTCATCCCTAGAAAAGATATTGTAACTGTGAGGAGAGGGGTGTTAACTGGACTCACTGTGGTAATTATTTTGCAATAGAAATTTTTTTTTCAGAGTCATAGTTGGAAAAACAATGGCCCAACCTTTCACTAACCACATACCTTGAGGAATTCTTTGCTCTGGTACCTCAGGGATAACCACTGCCTGCAACTGTCAGCTGTGGCTATATTGATATGTGGGCTTCTTCAACATATAAGCAGGTGTTCATCAATATTTTATATTTAAATCTGAACTTCATTACTTTTAGCTATGGCATATTACAAAGCTTTCAATTCAAAAAGCAAGTGCAGTGTGTTCTTCAGAAAAGGTTATATGCTTTCAGCAGAATTTCTAAATATACAAATTTACATTTTTGAGATTAGCCTCATAAAAGCATCGCTGTATTTAGACTGAAGTGTTGAAAATGACTTTCCTGTGATTTTTTTGGCAGCCACTACAAAAACAATTACTTGGGGTCACAGACGTATAAGCCTTTTGCTTCTGATTTAGAATATCACTTAGACTTTCAAAGGCATAGACACCCACTGTCATGTGCTCATGTTCCTGATGGCATTTGCAGCCTTGTACTGAATGTCACTTGTCCAGGTTAGGAGGGTGAGGGTGAGCACAAGCCTGATGCACACAGTGGCCCTGCCTCTTCCACGTGCTCACTTCCATGCTCCCGCCTTTAGCGTAATAACTGGGCCTCGCCCCCCACCCCCACCCCCACCCTGGGCAGGGCCATCCTGTCTTCCTGCTCTCCCTGACTTGCTCTTCCTTGATGCAGCTGAGGTAAATGCATAGTTGTTGTTGTTGTTGTTGTTTTTTATCTTGGCAGTAAACTCTAACTGACCTTAGTAGTTAAATCTTTAAAAATTACACCTCTGGTTTCCTAGGTGATAATTTAATATCATTGCTTCTTGTTTCCAACCTACTGGGAAACTATTCCATCTCACTTTGGTCCTCTTTTTAGTGTGATTTCCATTATATAATCCCCATCAAAGCTGACTGGATTTGCTTGCCACCTGTAAAACATATAATGTTTAATGACCTTAATATTACACATAGCAACAAACTGTCTATATGCAGGACCAGTCCTGTTTAAAATAGTTTAAATGAATAGTTTTGGAGTTAATTGTTTTTTTAGCCACTTCCTCTGTTGCTTTATTTATAAGTAACTTAAGCATCTAGTCTTTTTAAACTATGCAAATACATTATTACTTAGTAATAAAATAAGGCAATTATTATAGCACTTGTAATGCAGATTGTAACCATCTTTATGATTTGCTTTCAACTTGTTATGGGTAAAAATAAAGGTCAAAAACAGTAATTTTCTAGAAACTTTGTTTATGTCTTTTTTTTTTTCTGAGAAAGGGGATATATTCCTGTGTTATTCAAGGAACCTGAGTCTTCAGGGTTCTTGGAAAGGGCTATAGACTGAATGCTTGAGTTTCCCCAGATTCATATATTGAAACCTAACCCCACTGTGATGGTATTTGGAAGGGGGTATTTGGGAAGTGTTATATCATGAGAGTGGAGCCTTCATGAATGAGATTAGTGCTCTTATGAAAGAGACCCCAGAGAGCTCCCTACCTCTTCTGCCATGTGAGGACAGAGAGAGCAAACAGTTAACTATGAACCAGGAAGTTGGCCTTCACCAGACTTTGAATTTGCCAGTGCCTTTGATCTTAGACTTCAGGCTTCCAGAACTATGAGAAATAAGTGTTTATTGTGCAGGCCACCCAGTCTATGGTATTTTTGTTATAGCAGCATGCACAGATTGACAGTGGAATAAATATATTTTGTGTAATAACAAAGGCATGAAACCTGCATGAAGAAAGGCAAATGTAGTGAAATTTCAAATTAATTTGGATTAATTGACGAAATTAACAGACACGGGGGATTGTGTTAGTCATTTTATGAACTCGGAACTATGAGGATGGCAGAATGGACTCCAAAAATGTCCATGCTTGAATCCCTGGAAACTGAAAATATGTCCCATTACCTGGTAAAGAGAACTTTGTAGAAGTAATTAAGATTACAGATTTTAAAATAGAGAGATTATCCTGGATTATAATGAGTCCAATCTAATCACATGAATCTTTAAAGGCGAAGAACTTCCTCCAACTGGAGTCAAAGAACTGTGGCAGAAGGGGAGTCAGAGGGTAGATGCAGCCTCTGTGGTGAGGATGCTTGTGGTCAAAGGATCTGAGAAAGAGGTGCCCAAATGACAGTCAGCAAGGAAACAGGAGCCCCAGCTCTACAGCCACATGGAAATGAAGTCTTCTAAAACAGGAATAATGCTGGAAGTGGATTCTTCCATCACACACAAGCCAACAACTTAATTTTAACCTTAGGGGATTCATAGCAAAGAAACCAATAGAGCCACCAGGATTTCTGACATACAGAACCATAAGAAGCAAACTGTGCTGGTTACAGCTACTACTTTTGTGGTAATCGATGATGAAAGCAATAGAAAACAATAAAAGTAGGTAGCCTGCCACTCATCTTGAGAGTTTGGCTGTAACTGACCGATATTGTAAGGATCAAATCTCTTCACTACTTGTGAACAGGACTAAGCCTATTCAGACTACAGGTTTGAAACTGGGCACCAGCTGTGTGTAGGTATATTCAGAGTACCCTAAGTGCTAAGTGCTACTAAGTGCTTCCCAAATTGTTGGGTAGCATGTTACACCTAATTTCTCTTCACCTTCTTTCTTTTGTCCTTATAGCTGGATTTTTTTGCCTATGTGGCAGGTAATAAAGAAAAATATTAATGAAAATAAACATATTTAGGTGAACTTTGAATGTATAGATTATAAATAGGGCTATTGTGCATTTCATGTTAAATATTTAAGTAAAGAATTGCAGGTCAAAATTGGGAATAGGGAAGAAATAGAAGAGAAATAGAAATGAAAAGTTGTTCATATTGACACATATGGGCATCTGAGATGATTCATAAATGTCTGTGATCCATGTTGACCAAACACATTCTCTCCTTGGCCAACTATATAGCTTTATTTCCATCTTTGTCACTACAGGCCTCTCAGGAGTTCCATCTCCTTCTGTATTATAGTTTAAAATGTAGAGAAATTTTGTGATTATTAGTATTGTATCCAAACAGTTTTGAATAGAAATTGAGTTAATAGACAAGAAATTCAGGTTATAAAGGTACATTGTTAAGTTATTAGGGAAAAATCCTCTCTGATTTATCCTACTTGTACATATGGACATCACAGCTCCTCCAGGGCACCTTTGGATGCTCAGGGGTCCCATTTGTGGTAAATGCATTAACTTTGTGGTTCTCAATCTAGATACACTTTATAAGCACTCGAGGAGCTTTGTGACCCTATCAGTGCACAGACCCCATGCTCAAGTTTCTGAATTAATTGCTTGGGCCAGAGGTATTTATTAAAGCTCACTTAGTGACTATAAAGTGAAATCAGAATTGAAAACCAATGGCTTAGCCAGAAACTAAGGCATTAAATAATACAGGAATAACTTAGATGAATTTTCCATGTCTCCTAAATACAAGTGATAGAAAACTTCATTTAAAAAAAAATCACATCCGAATTTTCTATTTTATTCATAAAATTCTCTGGAAGTTATTGGAGTATGGCAGTGCATAAGTAATATATAAATAAAGTTAATGGGCAAAACCCAGTTTTACTAGAGGGATTTCTGTGTGTGCACATGTGTATGTATTAGAGAGAGAGAGAGAATAATATATTTTGGACTCCCCAGAGACCTGGTTATCTCTACATGACTTTCTATTTCAACCTTCTGTCACTCCATATCTTCAGATAAAGTATTACTCATTCTTTTCTTACATTTCTCTTCTTGAAAATTTCTGTCCTCTTCCCCAAAAAATCTCACTCTGACCTCTTTACTTGTAGAAAGTGTTTCCTGGTTGACCTCAACCAATTATTTTATGAAGCTTGGGTGCTCTGTTTTTGCACTACATTAGTTTGTGCTCACTTGAATATTGTGTGTGCGCACATTATATACGCACAATTAAATTATGGTTTTCTTGGGATGAGGCACACAGTCTCCCAGCTGATTCCTTTAACAAATCTTTATTGAGCTCCTATAATGCATCAACAACTGTTCTAATTTGTACAGATGTTATAAGAGAAAAAACAAAGTCCCTCTTCTCATGGAGCTTGTATTTGGTGTTGGAAGGTAATCACTGAACAAGTAAATAGATGGTGATGGTAACAAATGCTATGAAGAAAAATAAAACAAGAAGAGCAACAGAAAATGATGGGATAGAAGAAATGCTGTTTAGAATAAGTTGGTCAGAGAAGGTGTCCAACAAGGGAACATGACAGAGCTGTCTCCTGCCCTTGGCTGTTGTTGCATTCCTTGAAAAATGGTCAGTGTTTACATATGCTCTGCTCTTAAGCCATTGAACTAAGACTCTAAGGAGGATAAAGTTGCCTCCCAACTGCAGATCCAATGTCTATTTTCACTACAGGGTGGGGCAAAAATAGGTTTATAGTTGTAAGTACCACAAAACAGAGAGTTTATTCTTGTATCACTATTTATTAATTATTGTATTATTTTTCCATATGAACAACTGTAAACGTACTTTTGCCCCACTTTGTATTTATCCTTCCAGATTCTTGGCAACACTTAACAATGCCTTTGACCATGGCTTTCATTTTGAAATTCTCTTTATCTGTTCATAAGTTCCAGCAAATGTTTGCTCTGTGGCCCTGAGCAAATTGGTTAATATCTCCATTTATCAGTTTCTGCATCTGTGAAATGGAGAAAGTCATCACAGCTGCATAGGTTGTTGTGAGAGTCATCAGTGATAAACACTCAATAAATATTAGCTATTGTTATAGCCCAAACCCAATTCCTTACATTACACACCCTTCTCCCACACCTGCTGCTCCTATGGTAGTAACATCACTATTTAATACAGAAACTTTATAGTCATCCTTGGTATTGAAATAATCTTTTAGATTTTACCTTCAAGATCCTCCTTTTTTATAGAAATGAGATCCACTCATTTCTACAGCCACCACTTCTTCCCTCTGGTTGTGCCAGGCATACACACATACAACTTTGTCACTCTGCTTTCAACTACTCTATCAACCACCAAACTACGCATTATAAACTTTCCTTGGACATTTCAATAGTCCCTAGTAATCTTACTGCCTTTCTCTCATAACCACACACAAACCAGTTTTTTTGTTAATTAACTGTTTACTCTGCCAGCATACAACATTTTCAGATATGGTCTCTTTGAATATTCTCACAAACCTTGTGGAGTAGGTATTATTACCCCATTTTCTGGTTAAGACACTGGAACTCAGAGGAATTAAATCATGCATAAAAGATCACACTCAAGTAAGTGGTAGAGCTGAGATGTAAACACAGATCTGCCTGATGTGAAAGCACAATCTCCTAAACACTATGCTTCTACAGTCCCCTGGAATGAATTTATCTTGACAGTTTCACCTCAAATCATTTTTATTTGTGTGCTTCAAACCTTTGATGACCCTACATTGAGTACAGGGTGAGGCAATGCCCTTCAGCCTGGTGTGAAAGGTCTTTCATTATCTGGTTCCAGTGAACTTTTAAAATTTAGTTAATTCATGTCTCTATTTTCATGCATATCTAATTTTTATATACTTACAGTTTTATTGTGCTTCCTTTTGTATCATTCTATTTCTGTTTCACTCTAGCTTCACCCTCCTTTTCTTATCTTTCCCAAAACACACACACACACACACACACACACACACACACACTCAGGTATTTTAGCTTGGTGCAAATTCTTCCTTAATTTTCTCCATGTTCAAACTAACTCTACAAATATAAATACACATACATAGGATTTATGTTTGTCTGTAGCTATGGAAACACCATATACATGTATTAGTTAGGGTTATCCAGAGAAAAAGAATTAGTAAGATGTATAGACACACATAAAGGAAGGGTTAGTTTAAGGAATTGGCTCACATGGTTGTAGGCACTGGCAAGTCTGAAATTTTCAGGGTGGGGCAGCAGGCTGGAGGCAGAATTCTTTCTTCCTTTGAGGACTTCAGTCTTCTCTGTTTAAGGCCTAAAACTGATTGAAGGAGCCCCACCCACAGTATGGAGGGCCATCTGCTTTACTCAATGTGTATTTAAATGTTAATACCTTCACAGCAGCACCTAGGCTAGTGTTTGCCAAATATCTGAGCATCATAGCCTAGACAAACTGACACACAAAATTTAACCATCACAATACTTTTCTTTCAAACTAGCTTTTTCTCACAAACAAGGCATCGCTGATACCCTTCCATGTCATATATACAGATCTAGCTCATTTTTTAAATAGCTGCATAACATTTCATATTTTGCATATTTTATATATTTTTAACAATGTGACAAACCATAATTTATTTAGCCATTTGTCAATTGATGGATATTGGGTTATTTTCAGAGATTTCTTGTGGAGGGGTTCACTACAAATAGTGTTACACATTGCAATTTTTTACTAAATATTATTGGATTACTTTTTAAACTGTAATATCCACATTTCCACCAGCAGCAAGTGAGACAAATTTTTTTCCTTTGTCCTGGCCAGCACTGGGATATAGTGTCCAGCACTGGGATATAGTGTCCTTTGTAATTCATGCCAATCTTTTGGATAAAATATGGAATCTTATTGTACCTTTAACTAGTATTTTCTGGATTATCAGTGAAGTTGAGTATCTTTTCATTAATTTATTTTCCATTTGCACTCTTTTATGAATTTTATTCTCAGAATTTAATCATACTCATTCCTTGCTCATTTTTGTATTATATGTTTTTCCTGAATAATTTATATATTATAAATTTAATGTTCAATGTGTCATGTGATTTGCAAGTAATTTTTACAGTCTGTCATTTGTCTTTTGATATTGTGAAATCAGTTATTATGCCAAATCTCCTTAAATTTATTTTTATATTCAAAATTGCTTTTTGCTTTATAACTTTGGATATTCCTATGTTACATAAGAACTCTAAATTTTATTTTTGTTTTTAATTTTAAACATATTTTTAATTAATCTAGAATTTATTTTTGTATTTGGTGTTTGATGAGGTCCAAATTTGTTTTCCTCAAAATGGTTATTCAGTGATGCCAGCAAAATTTATCAAACTTATTAAATTTGAATTTAGAGGAGAAAGGATTAAATAAGCATCCTTTCCTAAGTTAAAATATCATTATTGTCACATGTCAGTTTCCCATGGATACTTGGATTTTTTCTGAATTCTTGATCAATCTGTTGTTTCTTTGTTGGTTTGATCAAAGAAACTTTAAAATAAATTTTACAGTTTGTAAGGCAAATCCATTGCCTCCTCAGTCTCAAACATAATACGCTCTATTCCTTACTCTCATTCCATAATAAATACTCTTAGAGACTTATTCTTCCATGCAAACATCAAATTACTTTACCTACTTTCAAAAATTATGTAAAATAACCCACCATACCAAACCAAACTCACAGTCCTCTGGGATTCTACTTATAATTGCATTATATTATATCTTATTTCAGAGAGAAACACCACTGTCTTCCTGAATTAAATCTTTCCATCTCAATAAAAATTACATATTGCTGAACCAATATCATAATAGTTACTTCATGTTGAGCAAGTTTGAAGAAAAACTCCCCTGTTGGGTCTGAATAATTTTATTCCATTGATTAAAAAGCACTAAAATAAAAGTTGGTGAAAATTTAGCAAAATAAAAATTTATATTTTAGTAAATTTCTCTCTTTGCTAAAGACCTAAAATGTCTTGTTATTATGCCCACCCTTTATTACTCCAAAGGGCAAGAAATCCCCTACCTAATGGGCACACAGGTTAATTTCCTCAGGGGCTGCCACTGCACTCTGCCTGGCCCACCTCACAAGCATCCTACAGAGGCTTAGAAGGGTCGGAGCTACAGAGGTTCTCTGATGCCTATCCTCCTCATCTATCTGTTCACCTGAGTCTCCTGGCCTGACCACACCATCTTCAGGCCTGTGCATTTTGTAGACTGTTGGCCCTCCTGTGGCAGCAGAGGCAACCCGTGCAAGCTTGGTGCCACAGAGTTCTTGTGCTTCGTGCAATCACAGTATGCCCTTTCACAAGTTTCCTTATTTCCCTTTGGTTTGGGCCTGTTTGTTTCTGTGTTTTTTACCCTTTTAACCACCTCCCCAAATACCTCCAGACCACATGATTTTCTTTGTCACTGAGAAAGAAGCCCAGATGGATAGCTGCTCAGTTAAGCTGGTCTTGGCATGAAGGATTCAAAGACAGACCCGTAAATAGGCTTGAGCAAAGCCTGTGCAAAGATTGCCCTGACCCAAGGGCACAGTGACACTCAGTCCACTGCTCACATATGCCTGGGTTCTGGGAATAACAGGCAAGTGTATTTGCCTATATTTCTGTCCTTATCTGTATATGTCTTTGTATGGGGATTAATAAAAAAAATTGTCCATCTGTCACCAAACTATGACTCTCTTGGCAGTCTGCCTGTGTCAAGCTGCAGTGGTTAGTTCCTTGTTTCTACTGAAGGTTGACATTTTCCAGCATCTGCAGCCTAGACATTGAGCAAATAAATGGCTATCAATTCACTCAGAAGGAAGATCCTTCATCTCCCTTGTGACCTACAGCTAGGACAGAGGGCAGGGCCTGAGCTGTCTATCCTTTTTATTAATGAAGTCACCCAGCTCTCAGGCCTGCTAAACAGCAAGAATGTTTGCAAAAAAGCACTTTATTGAATGTGGTAGCTAATAAAAAGTTATTACTTGATATCACTAGTTGGGGCTATACTTACCAGGCATATTTTTTAATAATATTTGAAAAACTATCTTCCCTTTGGAAAAGCTTGAATGCCTTTTATAAAAATAGACCTGTCCTAATGTCAATTTCTGTCTGAATAAAATTGAATGACTATTAAACATTGCTGCAGGCCATCTTGTCATTGGAATTAAAGATTCTGTTATAATAAATAATTCCATAAAAACACAAATTATATCTAAGCAATGCTGAGCTCAATATTTTGTAAATGTATTTTAGTTCAGGGTACATATATTTGCAGCTTAATGTGTGAACATGAAATGCAGTTTTTAGCATATGTAGCACATATTTTGAAATAGCAGTATAGCCACCCACCTAGTAAAAGGTGGCCCAGTGGCTAAATGGGGAATAGGCGATTCTTCCTTGTGGGAGGGTGGTAGATATCTTGGAGGAAAAGTGAGTCACATTTAGCACTACAAAGCTGTTATTCACTTGAATAACATGTCAGGCTTCTGCTGAGGGAAATGTGATGTGTTGTATAGAGCAGTGGACTCAAATCAGCAGACTCGGTTTCAAGTGGGTGGTAACTTTGCTACTTGCTAGCGCTGTGACCTCAAGCTATTTATTTAAGTTTTCTGAGTACCAATTTTACAACTACTAAAGGGAAGTATCCGGCTAGGCAGGAGTTCTAAACCATGTTATTTTACACATTGGTGTGTCTCAATTGCTTCTGAGGTAAATTATTTATTGCTACTAGAAATAAAGTCCTGACATTTGCAAACAATTTGTGGTGGTGGCATAGGTAAGTTTAGCCCTGTGATGTCATTCTCACCAACTCTCCTTGTGGAGTGGCTTCTTGGGAGGGAGAGAAGAGTGTGAGTTGTGGCTGGCACAGTAGTGAGACAAGCGCCACTGCCACCAATAACTTACAAATGAGACATTTTATTTTTCACATGCCTATAAAATGTTTCCATGGTTATTATGTCCAAAATGTTTTGGATATCTTCCTTCCTTACAAATATTTCTTATCAATATTTTATCAATATCTCAGCACAGCTTGAAGAAGGCGATATCTCTTAAATGTGGTCACCCTTGTGAACTGCTGGGCTGGTGTTTCTCCTTGATTCTTTCCAGTTAACTACCCTCCGTGCAGTAACAAATGAGGACTTTCACTTGTCCAGAGTGGGGTGGCTGAGGAACAGATGCTAACTATATCCAGAGGTGGAACTTTAGCTGAAGGTGGAAGCAGCTCTAGAATGTTTTTGCTGCTCTCCTGATACTGTTTTTGCTACAGGTTTCTGAATCATAGAGACTGACTTCCTGAGGTTTGAGTACTTTGACTTTCAAATTTCATATTTTTATATTCTAGATATTCTTTGCCCTAAGTCTTCTTTAAAAAGGTATGTGACACCAGCCACAATGAGTCTTATCCCTAATCCACCACTGGCCCACCTGCTCCCCCCAAACACACATACTTCAAGAAATACCATTAAATGCACACAGCAACACCAGGAGTGGCACTAACATCCAGGGGAGTGAGGACTCAAACTAACTCTGGCCAGGACTTACTTACTGCTTACCCTGTGCCCGTCAGGGGATTAAGTTTTATGTACATTATTTTATTAATTTGTATAATTATATGAGGTAGGTAATATTAATATCCATATTTATAGGTGAGAATGCTCAGGCATAGAGAAATTAAGTAATTGACGTAAGAGGTAGCAATTTGCTAGGATTTGCACCCAGGCAGTCTGGTTCCAAAATCGACAGTCATGACCATTCTCCTATACTGTGTCATCAGTACTCTAAACTAACTGAGCTTCTGCAGACAATTTCTGATTGTCTGTCAAGCCTGAGAGCTTACTAAGTCTCCCTACGCACCAGGGGACTAGCTCCAGAGTTGATCTGGCTTATGGGAGGCAGTTCCATGACCTGCAGCCTCCTTCCCAATCTCTCAGGTGACCCTGTAAAAGATAGAAGTTCTGTCCTCCTTGATTCTCAGTCAAGTTCTTTGATGGAATTGGGATTTTGCTCTTAATTTTACCACTGAAAAGCCTTCAGCACATTTCAAATGCCCTCTTTTGAATACAGACTCTATCACGTATCCTCAGTCATGGCTATTATTAACCCAAACATCTCCTACTTCTATCTTTATATACCCAAATTGACCAATTACAAGGTCACCATGCCTTCCTAAGTATGGGACATTTGGATGACATGTCAGTTACCACTCCTTCAACAGAGAGGTCTTTTCAAGCTTCTGTCCCTAACTTCAGAATGTTGGGAGGATTCAATGACTACTATGAAAATTCAGTGGCAATCGATAACCATTTGCCAGTAATAGCAACACCCATTTGTCATTTGAAATTTCCCATTCAAAATAACATGCACTGAGTATCTCCAATATGTCAGGCACTGTGCTAGGCCCTAGGGATTAATGACAGTTTGTCTTAAATCTGTCCACAAGCACTCGCAGACTCTTTTGTGCCAGAAAAAAATGCTTTCTTCTCCACCGTTATTCAACTTTTCTAAGAAGGTCAAATGACCTATTTGTTTCAGGATCTTTATATGATTGTGTGTTCCCACTTGGGAAAATTAATTCAGGAGGGATACTGCCAGTATTTGTGGTCAGAAATTGTAGGAGCAGCAAGGTGAGACCATGTGGCCTGGGAAGTATAAGAGGAGCAGAAGAAAGTGATCCTTGGTATCTTCCAAAGGCAAGGGCTTGGAAACGAGGAGAGCACCCCTAGCATGACACTAGGTCAAGTAGATTTTCAAGCATTTAGGAAATGTAGAAAGTGAAAGAAGTTTAAATACAACTGGTAAGTCTCACTCTCAGCTAGTAGGAGAAAAAGTTTGCTCTCGGGAACTAGAGAGCAGAAGCTTCAGAGCAAAACCTGCAGGGACTAACTGCACCACCTGCTGCATGCCTCTGTAGGGGACATCCCCCCACTCCCTGCAGCTAAAGTCTGCATTGCACTAGCCTAGCCAAGACTGCAGAATTTCATTTACTGCTAAAATATCTCCAGTGGCTAGTGTTCACATTAACTAGTAAGTTAATTATTTGTTTTTTTTCCTTCCTTTTCTAATTTCAAAGCCGCTTTCTCTTGATCAGTGGCCGAAGCATTTTAACGTGCTCACCAAGCTTGCTTTCAGGGTTCTCCACCACAAGGTTAGCAAAACTATAGCGTTTCATATGGTAATTGTCTTTCTCTGATTGGCATTGCACTTAGCACAGATCATGCTGTCGAAAAAGATTTCCTTCTTTTTTACATAAAATAAACTAACAAAAAAAATAGAAACAGATTCAGAGAACAGAGTGATAGCT
Organism: Tonatia bakeri; assembly: GCA_004024845.1. NCBI lineage: Eukaryota > Metazoa > Chordata > Mammalia > Chiroptera > Phyllostomidae > Tonatia > Tonatia bakeri. The sequence continues at coordinate 22,863 of PVIA01009908.1, read as the reverse complement.
GTCTGAGGGGAGGGGAGATGCTGAGCTGAGTGAAAAAAGTGAAGGAATTAAGCAAAACACAAACAAACAAACTAAACTTCTTAAGACACAGGCAACAGTATGGTGATTACCAGAAGGAAAGGGGAATGTGGGGAGGAAAAAAAATATATATATAGCATTTCAGAAAAGACAGTTAAGTAAAGAGTTTGATTTCTAATGACAATACTCAGCAAAGCACTTTACACATGTATTAACATACAATTAATTTTTAGCATAGAGACAGACATGCAGAGATATTTCCAGTTGTCCCTCCCAGAGTTTATCATTAACATTCAATACTTCAGGTCATATTTTCAGCCTTTCAGAATGAAACCAACTCAGAATAATCAAGTAAATAGCCTGAAATGAAGTACCAGTAAGTGACAAAAGTTTGTTACAAAGCCTATGCATTTTACTCAACAGAAATGTAAGCCTCTCACTGGAAGCTTAAGTGAAATTTCTAACACTTCTATGCGATATGGTCACATGTAAGGCAGAGGGCCCTGTGGCAATCTTCTCCATAGCAGGCCATAGACCAAAGGACCCAAAGGACTTAATAAACCCCAGCTATATTACTGCATCTTGTTTGATTCTTCATGTTAATTTCATATAGGTGTTTATAGCTGCAGGCAAAAATTTGGGTTTTTTTGTATGTTCTGATGTGTGAAATTCTATTTATTACTTTAACATTTCTAGGACACTTCCCCTAGGCCCTCAGTCAATGGTTCCCATCACGGGCATCATTCTTTCCATAGCTAGAATTAATGAATATTCCTGAGTGAGACAAATCTATAATTGACATGTTTATATTAACAGTGTGCAAGCCTTGCTATCTTGAGAAGTTAATATACTTTTGCTTAAAGTAATTACAGTCTTCCTAGGAGTATTTGGATAGGTTTCAGTGAGCCATATATCTTTTGCCTTGTCAGATATACACAATTGTCTTTAAAAATTAGGAAGCTAATGATATTTGACAGCTTTTAATAAATGTTCACTATCAAAGACTTCATCATTAGATATAGATTGACAGTTGATTATAAAATAGGCTTTTAAAAAACCTCTCTTCTTAGGTGGCTAGCATCTGTTTTGTGGCATAGCAAATAAACACTGGAATAAGAAGATTCATATTGTAATGCCTATGTTCCTGCTGGAGGGGTTCAGACACACAGCAAAATCTTGATTTGCAGCCACATAAAGGCATTGGTTTGTCACTGTTTCTTGTCAGACTCCTACAGAGGCACCGTGGGAGCCAGATTGTCCAGGGCACATGGTTCAGCTGCTTCTAGCGTGAGTGCAGACAAGTTAACAGTAACACAGATATGTATTGTCACAGTAAAGAGGCACAAGTGCCCTCTGCTTTTTTCCTGGCAGGAAGGCATTCAAACACGACTGACTTGGGAGACAGCTTGGCTCTGAGCAGCTTGAGACATTAAATCAGATCACGGCAAGAATTCCAGATGTCATTTATATTGAAATAACATACTCTTCACATACAAAACTTTTGGGAGGAGGCATACTTTTATGCCAAAATGTTTTATCTATATCATCAGACCAGTGGATAGCTTCAGAAAATGGTGTTTAATTGCTGGTTGGGTCAGCTCTTCCTTCTTGCTTAAAGTGATCACATTATCTTTCTCTTGATGTTATATAATTTCATTTCCAGAGGATAAAAAGATCTAAGCATTTATTCCACAAATATTTATGTTCATGTTCTAGGTTGTGTTTCAGATGCTGAGCCCTCTTGAGCTGCATTCTAAGGAAGAGGGAGAATTAATAATCAACTGAATGAAAGATGTGATGTGTCAGATTGTGGTGAATGAAATGGAGTGAAATAAAGCAGGGAACAGGGGCAGGGCATGCAGTGTGAGGAAAGAGTGCTATTTTAAATAGTGTGGTCAGGGAAGTTCTTCCTGAGTAGATGATATCTGGGCAATTAATCAAAGAAAGTAGGGAGTAAGCCACATGCATGTCTGGGGAAAAGTGGTGGAGTTTTGGAGCAGGGTGGTAGTGACAAAGATGGTGATAAGTGACAGGACCTCCAACTATTGTGGAAGTAGAAATGACAGGATTTTGACTTCCGGCCAAGATGGAGGCGTAGGTGGACACGCTGTGCCTCCTCACACAACCAAAATAAGGACAACAAAAATTTAGAAACAAAATAACAACCAGTACTGACAGAAAATTGAATTGTATGGAAGCCTAACAACCAGGGAGTTAAAGTAGACACCTTCATAGAGCAGCAGCTGATGGACCCGGGCATGCAGGTGGCAGCGGGCAGACCCAGCAAGGCAGTGGATTGTGGAGGGGCACAGCACACAGGGTGGTTGGCTGACTGGGTGGTCCCACATTTGTGCACAGATAAACCAGGTGACACTGGACAGCGAGACAGACCACCCAACCCAGGGACCCAGCACCAGGAAATAAAGCCTCAAAACACTGATTGAAAACACGTGTGGGGGTTGAGGCAGCAGTGGGAGAAACTCCCAGCCTTGCAGGAGAGTTTTTTGGAGAGATCCACAGGGTCTGAGAATGTACACAAACCCACCCACATGGGAATCAACACCAGAAGGGCCCAGTTTGCTTAAGAGAAGCGCAGAAGGGACTGAAATCCAGCAGAGAGTGGAGCAAGTGCCATTGCTCCCTCTCAGACCCCTGCCCCACATACAGCATCACAATGCAGCGATGTGGGTTGCCCCACCTGGGTGAACACCTAAAGCTCTGCCCCTTACTATGTAACAGGCACACTGAGAAAAAAAAAATGGCCCAAATGAAAGAACAGATCAAAACTCCAGAAAAAATACAAGTAAGCGATGAAGAGATAGCCAACCTATCAGATGCACTTTTCAAAGCACTGGTGATCAGGATACTCACAGAATTGGTTGAATTTGGTCACAAACCAGATGAAAAAATGAAGGCTACACTAAGTGGAATAAAGAAAAATGTGCAGGAAACCAATAATGATGGGAAAGAAACTGGGACTCAAATCAATGGAATGGACCACAAGGAAGAAAGAAACAACCAAACAGCAAAGAAGGAAGAAATAAGAATTCAAAAAAATGAGGAGAGGCTTAGGAATCTCCAGGACATCTTTAAACATTCCAACATCCAAATATTAGGGGTACCAGAAGGAGAAGAGGAAGAACAACAAGTGGAAAAGTTATTTGAACAAATAATGAAGGCAAACTTCCCCAATCTGGCAAAGGAAATAGACTTCCAGGAAGTCCAGGAAGCTCAGAGAGTCCCAAAAGAGTTGGAACCAAGGAGGAACACACCAAGTCACATCATAATTACATTAACCAAGATTAAAATGAAGGAGAGAACCCTAGAAGCAGCAAGAGATAAGGAGACAGTTACCTACAAAGGAGTTCCCATCAGACTGTCAGCTGATTTCTCAAAAGAAACCTTGCAGGCAAGAAGGGGCTGGAAAGAAGTATTCCAAGTCATGAAAGACATTGGAGGAGGAGAAAAGGTACAGAGAATAAGTAGTATAGATGGTAGATAGAAAATAGATGGGGTGGGGAGTAAGAATAGTATGGGAAAAGTAGAAGCCAAAGAACTTATAAGTATGACACGTGGACAGGAACTAAAGGGGGGAAATGAGCAGGGGAGGGGGTGTGCAGGATGGAGGGGAGTGAAGGGGGAAAATGGGACAACTGTAATAACATAATAAAATATATTTAAGAAAAAAAGAAATGACAAGATTGTGGCTTGAGCATCTAAAATATTGAATTGTCTTTTACTGTCATGGAGAGAACAACAGAAACAAGTTTGGACAGGGTAGGCTTGGCATTCTGTTTTAGATCCGTGAAGTCTAAAATGATATTAGACATCTAAGCACAGAAGTCAAGTGGGCAGTTGGATATTTGAGTGTGGAGTTCAGGGGCAAGATCTGTGATGAAAATATGGATTTGATGGTATCAGCTCTTAGATGGCATTCAAGGCTATGAGGCTGGATGAAACCACAAATGACAGTGATTCTCAACCAGTGCCCACCCCCACCCTTAGAAACTCTCTAATTGGTCTGTGGTGGGTCCCGGGCATAGGCATTTTCTAAAGCCTCCCCAGATCTTTGTTAAATGTGTTAGGTACATTTGACTTAGGGAGTGAGTGTGGTTAGAGACAAGAAGGCTAGTTTAGAGTCGAGGGCATGCTAACATTTAGAGGCCAAGGAGATGAAGAAGAATCAGCAAAGACAAGGGCTGCTGTGAGGCAGGAGGAAAATAAAGGGAGTGAGGGGTTCTGAAAGCCAAATGAACACTGCATTAAGGAGGAGAAAGTGATCACATGTATCAAATTCTGTGCACAGGTCAAATTAATGAAGACTGAGAACTGACCATTGACTTTAGCAACATGAGTTCATTGGTGGCTTTCACAAGAGCTATGTAAATGGCTCAGTGCAACAGCTTGATTGGAATGGATTCAAGAGAGATTAGAGGGGAGAGATTGGGTTAGTCCTTTAAACACAACTCTTTTGACAAGTTTCTTTATAAAAGGGAGCAGAGAGGTGGGGAGATAGCTGGAGGGAGAGCTGAGAGTAAGAGGGTTTTATTGTTTTAAGATGGGAAAAATAATAGCACACTTGGATGCTCTTAAAAATGATCCAGTGAAGAGGGGGAAATGATGAGGTAAGAGAAAGAAGGAGGAATTGGTGGAACAAGCCCCTTGGGTAGGAAAGAGGGAGTGTATATACAGTGAATAGTTAACTCTGGATGGGGTATGGCCACTTGCTCTGTGGTAACAAGAGGTCTGAGGCCATGGGCCATTTGCAGATAGATGAATGCTTCTCGAAGCAGGTGCTGAAGGATGTTCTCTTCTGATTGCTTTTGTTTTCTCAGGGCAATAGGAAGCTAAGTCTTCAGATGGGGAGAGGATGGGATGGAGGGGTAGAGGCTTGAGGAAAGAGCAAAGTATGAAATACACATTAGGAAAATGAGTAAGTGAATGGACAAGGGAAATGTAGGTGTGATAAGCAGTCCAAGGACAACAGTTTTGGTTTGAGACCAGCAGCCTGTTTGTGTTTATGTTTCCCAGCTACATTCAGTGGTGCATTGGGCCTGGGTTTGACCAGGTGGAGTCTTGGCAATGGTGTGATTGCCAAGATGCTAGTTGGGAGAAAGTGAGGACATGAGAAGGGTGAAAAAGTGGTAGTATTTATGGATTGGAGGTCTGTATAGGGTCAAAAATTGCTGAAGCCATAGTTCTTGTAGTTCATTATGATATGAAACTACTATCTATTTTGATGAAAGGTAAGCATATTTATCACTGAAGCTGATTTCACTTTGAATCTTCTTAATTAAGTTTTCAACCATTAAAATTAGTTAAGTTATGCAAAAAGGACCACAACTTTGAACATTAGTATGCATTCTTTCACTTACAATTATGAAATGAATATATTAGTGTATAATCTAAAAACAATTAGTGATGGCTAGAATACATCTTAGTAGTCTGTCTCTTGTAAAGTTATAAATTGCCAAAGACAGAATTAAACTATCCTGAGCACTTTTAAAATATTTATGCTTCTTTGTAACCCCAGTGGTTTAGGAAAATGATGACAAACAACATAATGTATCTCTTTGCTTATTTTGTAAATCACTTTAATTTTGCCAAATTGCTGAAAAGGGATTTACTGTGGTTAGAAACACTTTTCAAAAATCTAGCTGATAAAATTGTGTTATATAAGACTGATGCCCGAGCTATATAATGTTTGAACCTGATAATATTTTGTCCATTACACTTCACAGTTTTTATGGGTGAATGGAGATTTAGCCACCCCAGAACGTAATCTACTGACTTTCCCTTCCATTACTAGAGAAGGCAGCTTGATGACTTGCTCCATGCCCCACTTCCCTGACTGAATGAGGAGTACTGATTTCCTCTAGCACAAGGACCCAGTGCGATGGTCCTATGTACAGTTGCCCTCCTTGGACACAACCTGGTGGCCATGTCAATTTCCACCAATTCTGTTGATTGTCCTGGCTTACATTCTGGGCCTGATGCTCCAGCCTGCATGCCCACCTTCCAAGATGTGATCTAATCATGTCACAAGTGTGTGAGACCACATGCACTTCTGTTGTTTGCCTCTTTCTTTAGGATAAAATATGGTTTCCAATTCTGCAAATGGAGCACCTTTTTCTGGTCTCAAATGTGTTATAACTTTCACCACCATCAAGGTTAGACCAAAATTTTGAATAAATTTAAAAACAATCAAAACATATACAAAAATTTCCATAATGTTGAGGTTTATTGATTGCTGGATAGGATGAGATGAGTCAATGATGAGTCAATTCCCAAACTTCTATTTCTCAGTTTGGGAATTTTGTGACCTCAGTCTTCTCCTACACTCAGTCTCTTGGTCCATACCAGTAGCAAATGTTCAAGATCAAGGTGAAAGCATTCACTATCTTTCTCAAGGGTCTCAAGTCTAGGTCCATTCTCTTGCCTTCAAAAGAGATTAAGCTGGAGCCTAAGTGATACTACTAAGGTGACTCTGGATTCAACCATATATCCAGTCCTTAGTTAACTGTATTTGAACTTCTACCATGAACTACTATGCTTACTTGTAGGTTTTTGACAAAAGTAGTATATCATCTGCATATAGTATATAATGCTAGATAGGTTGAATGTCAAGTTTTTCTATTTGAATAATGGTAAAGGGAAACTATAGCTAGTCCTTAATTTTCACATATAATGTATTCCTGAGGATGTGAAAAATCAAATGTGGGAAAACTGAAAAATAGATAATGTTACAAGGAACTTCTATTTCTATAGAGATCTTAAAAATTAAATCCCTAATTACATTTTATGTGTAATTTTCAATGACACAGCTTTAATATTCAAGAAGTATTCTTTAATTTTGTTCTTCATAATTAAACAGACATCTTCTGGGTTCTAATAAGTGTTTAGTTGAGGCTAGGGATTTGCTCTTTCTATTAATCAATGTCCCTACCAATAATATAAGAGCCTTCTTTTTTCTGTTTTTTTCTTTATTCCTATGAGATAATCTGGACAACATGTATTATCATACTTACATTCTCACGTGAACCTCACTATACAGGTGAAAATGGCAACACCCTGAATCTGAGCCACTGTACAACAGACATTTGTGCTACACAATGATTTGGGAAGTTTATTCATTCACTCAGTATCAAAGTATGGTGGTTTAAGGGATCACAGTTACATAACTAATGGTTTCATGTAAACCAGATATATCCCTGCCCCGGATGGACAACTTACACATTTCCTAAAGCAGACTGTGTGAATAAGGGAGAAGAAAGTATTGAAGGGGAGCTGGGACATGGCAGTTGATGGGGGTTGGAAGAACAGGGTATGAGGTGATCAGATTCATCTAGAGTGATGGTTGGGAAATATGACCCTGTATTTCCTCACATTTGAATTACATTTTGTTATTTTCCTTGGTATAGCATCTGGGAACAATTTGTAACCATCATATTGATTCACATTTACCTATTGATTGATTGATTGACTCATGATTGGGAAATAAATTATCACAACCATTTAAAAGAAACAAAACCTGAACTTAATTCTATATTCACTACTCAAGGCAGCAAATGACCTTTTGGGGAGTTACTCCCAGCAATACTTCTTGCATTAAGTATGTATTAAGTACTGGAATGTCTCCCACTTCACTTTGGGCCTAATCATGTTTATAAATTCTCCTCTTTTCAGGCATTGTATACACAGGAATATATTTCTGTGATTCCTCATGAAAATGAGTCAAAGTATGAAAAAATGTGACATGTCATAATTAAAAAATTAATTTGAAAATAATTCCAAAAACTTGGGAAAAGATGAGACAGAACACCTGTTAGCTGTGGAGGTGAAGAGTTCACACTTTTAGAATGTACTTCACCAAGAGTGCCATTTGACACTTTTACCTAGAATATTTGCATTATAGTTAGTAATATCTGAGCTCGTGCTCCAGTTTTTAAAAAATAACTCAAAGGATCAAAGGCAGGGGTAGATGTATTTCTTGAGTTATTATGGTCACTTTGAGAACCAACCAAATAACACTATGATTTACTGAATTGCATTTTCTTAAACTGAGCAAAGTTGTGATAGACCATTGGCCTGAACCAAGAAAGAATTAAGTTCTGGATTCAATCAGTGCCCTAAGTCACTGTTGCCCTTAGGCAAATAACCTAAAGAAAGGTCCTGAGACTAGATGATATTTCAGGTTCCAGCTTTCAAAAAAAAAGTGGGATGCATGTGAGCTATTTGTATCACTTGCTGTAAAAAAAATTTTTAAAGAAAAACTTTGCATTAGTTGTATACAAAAGAAAATGTCAGTATGCTTTTCTTACTCATTTTCTATTATCCTGAAGCATGAAAGTGTACCCTGTGGATGCCCAGATGTTTGACCACTGGAAATATGTGGACAATAAGAAAGGCCATCAGTCTGGTGACTGCCTGCATGTCCATTCTCAGAGCAGCAAGTGGGAAAACCATTGTCTTAATCCACATCATCCTTGTCTTTTAAACCAATTTAGTCTGGTAATACACTGTTATTTCAATTGTCACAAGAGCAAAATTATTTTTCTAGGTAGAGAGGGCTTTCTCTCCCTGGTAGCTGGACTGTCATCTAGGGAAAAATAAAATTCAACCACTATAATACATAATCTCTTGCTTTTCCAGTTGCCGCTGTAATTTTCCTATTACAGGCACTGATATGCGGTAGAAATAGAAGAATTATTCTAGAAGATTTGTGCTTTGCTGCAGGCTCAGGTTTGTTCCAAGTAACTTGCATACTAGCACCCTTGGGATGTTCTTGGGATAGTAGAATGTCTGGCACCTGCTGATGTCCTCCGGTTGCTAATGACTGCAGGTCTCTGCAGTTACTCATCAACTCTAGCACTCAGTCCTGAACTCATTTCTTGGAAGTTTAACTTAAAACAGAATTGTTTGGGGTGGGCCACCCTGCCTTCTTTCCTTCTCTCTGTCTTACCACACCACACTCTTCTCTCCTGGTTGTTTAAATTACTGTTTTTTTAGAAAGAGGCATTTCTACCTCCTCCAGCCAAAGACTGGGTTTTCTTTGAGTTTTACACTTCACAGTGCAGTGTTTTATAGCACCTAAGGTCAAAGGTCTAGATAGGGATGATGCTGGAAAGTAGATTTGAAGATGAGGGACTTTACCATGAGGGAGTCTCAGATGGAAGCAACATAGGGAGCAAATTGGAATGACAAAAGCAGCTTGTCACCAGCTTGTTTATAAACTTGACAACATCCATAAGTTCAAGAAACGTGTCTTGTTCAGTTTTGTATCTTCAGCATGGAGCCCTACATTTGACGCTTATGAGGTAGTTGATACATATTTGTTGCACAGAACACAGAAGCACATGGCCAAGCCAGGGACGGTGGTGAACTAGCAACTGAGTACAGTTGATGACAGAGCACTGGGAGAAGGAAGGAAGTAGACTTATCACCCTTCTTTTATCCCCAAACATCTCTCTGCTGTATCCCTGTTTGAAGCTGTGTGCTTGTATAACCCATTTGCAGAGTGAGCTCTAAGTTGAACTGTATTTCATATCATTGAAATATTAACAATTGTTATACCTATGTTTAGTGGGTTTGCATATGCAAAAGTGCTTAGACCAAATAGTTATTTCCCATGATCACTTAGCAAATGCGAAGTCTTGCCTGCTATTTAAAATATGACTTGTATTTCCGATTCCTCTAGGGATATGAAAGTGCTGGTGCTAAGAGTGGCTGCAGGGCCTGCAGCTGTTAAAAGATAAATCATTTTCCTGATGTTGGCTTCTGTTTATCATCTGCCTAGACTTTACAAAGAGTCAAAACAAGAAAAGGAGAGAAAAGCTGGCACTGTAGTGAGCTTTCCTGATTTCTAGCAGCCATGAGCACCAAGTATCACTGTTGGTAACTTTGTGGATGTCAACATAGGTATCTTAGATCTGAAAACACATTTCTTTGAATATCTGGTGTCTTATATTTATTCAGAAGGATTGTCATCAATGTACATGTATGCCTGACCTTACCAGTCAGTGGCTATTTCATCAAACTCCTTTCTGAAAGGCAAAAGGTCTGTATTAAGCACTCTCAGAAAAGGTGATTGCAGAAGTGTCCATATTGGTCAGAGGCCAGCATGCTCTTTGGAATTAGGGGTCAGACAAGGAACCTGCAGGGTGTTGGTAAACTTATTCATTTTTAACATGCTCACTAGGGTGCAGCAGTGAGAAGCTATGTGTGTTCTCTGTGGTTGCAGCTATCAACCACTGAAAGCCGAACGACTGACTTAAATCAAGGACCTCTGAACAACTGGGAGAGACACAAAGTCTCTCATTTTACACATCTGCATTATCTGAGACTGGGTGGTTATGATCTTTATTATAATTTAAAATATTTCTTTTTTTCTAAAAGTGTGATTTGATAACAGATTTGTAGTTATTAAGGTACTACAAGCTAGGGACCCTTTTTATTTTATTTTATTTTTTAATTTTTAAAGGAATATACAGCTACAGTTTGAAATTTTGGACTAAAATTCTTCAACTTCTGTATCAGTAACATGTTCACATGTCAATAATATCAATAATATAAGGGATATGAGTCCCTTCTAATTTCATATTTATCATTAAAATATTTCTGGCTGTTTGATAAACAGATTAACAGTTAGGAATCCTAGATTTTAGATTGCATTGCCATGTTCTAGCTTTCTTACAATGAATATATTATTTAATTCTTCTGAGCCTCCATTTCCTCAGTTGTAAAAATAAAAGGATAATGGTGTTTTATACCATAGTTTGATGATCATATCCCTAAATTATGTCAAACTATTTCTTAAAAATGTAAGACATTATATATAGATGTTTGTGTTTAAGAAGATATGGATGCCAAAAGTATATTATGTAACTGCTGGAGGCTGGTGTTTGCTTTTAATCTCTAAATCCCATTTCCTTGAATTTTTTCCACTACTGATGTTCTTGTAAGAGAGTTTTTTAAAAAGTAAAGAAAGAAAGAAATATAGCTATAGGCAACCATTAGGATAAGCTGGAATCTGTCTAAAGAATGTCTTTTCACATCTCTCTGTCCTGCAGGGTCAATATCTACAATCACATAAGAAAAACAGAATTATATCTGGAATACAAACCAGTCCTGAAATTTGCTTATACTGACTATAATCAGACTATAAAATTAATCTTTTTAAGTAATCTCTTTTATATCACGTTTTAATCATTTCTTTTAAATAAAAATCCACCTTGTTGGGCTTCTGTGATGATTCAGATGTGATTGCCCTATAAGAACCTGAAATTTAGAAACCAACTAAAAAATTTTACCAAAGACTTGAATTGTATTGGCTTTTGGAAAACATGAAATAAATGTTATACAGTTGCTGGTCAATCTATAGCAGAATTTTACATTTGTATTTAAGTTGGAGATTGTTTTTGTGTAGCTTTCCAAACATTTCCTACCAGTCTCACATAGGATGTCCAAACCATGTGCAAGGAGCAGCTTTCTAAACTATTTGTTACTTTTTAAAAAAGATCTCATTTATTCATTTTTAGAGAGAGGCGGAAGGGAGAGAGAGAAAGAGTTAGAAATATCAATGAGAGAGAGAAACATAGTTTGGTTGCCTCTCATACACGCCCAAACTGGGGACTGAACCCGTGGCCCAGGAATGTGGCTTGACAGGGAATCAAACCCATGAACTTTTGCTTCTCAGCTACCATAGTCAGGGGTACACTGGTAAGGTCTATTTGCCATTTGTTTTACTAGGTTTCCACCTTAATAATTTTGAAACATTTTCTCCTCCTCTAATTTTTGAAAGAGTTCGTGTCAGATTGATATTAATTTCCCTTAGATGTTTGATGGAATCTACCAGTGAAATCATCTGGGCATATGCTTTTTTTTGTTGGAAACTTTTTCATTATAGATTCAAATTCCCTAATAGATATAAATATATTCAGATTTTCCATTTCCTCTTGAAGTAATTTTTTTTGGCAAGTTATGTCTTTCCAGGAGTTTATCCATTTTATCAACATTATTAAGTATAGTGAGATAATTTTTAAAATTGTTTTTATGAATTTTGCTATTACAGCTGTCCCAATTTTTCCCCCTTTCTTTCCCTCCAACCAGCAACTCCCACTCCATTGGGCCATCTCCACACCATTTTTCATGTCCATGGGTCATGCATATAAGTTCTTTGGCTACTTCATTTCCTATACTGTACTTTATATCCTCATGGCTATTCTGTAACTACCTATTTGTACTTCTTAATCCCCTCACCTTTTCAACCATTTCCCCACACCTCATCCCCATCTGGCAATCGTCAAAACACTTTCCGTATCCATCATTCTATCTCTGTTCTTACTTGCTTAGTGTGTTTCTTAGATTTAATTGTTGATAGATATGTATTTATTGCCATTTTTTGTTCATAGTTCTGATCTTCTTTTTCTTAAACAGATCCCTTTAACATTTCATATAATAATAATTTGGTGATGATGAACTCCTTTAGTTTTCTCTTGTCTGAGGAGTACTTTATCTGCCCTTTGATTCTAAATGGTATCTTTGCTGGGTAAAGCAATCTCGGTTGTAGGTCTCTGCTTTTCATGACTTTGAATATTTTTTGCCAATCCCTTCTGGCCTGCAAGTTTCTTTTGAGAAGTCAGCTGAAGTCTTATGGGGATGCCCCTGTAGATAACTAATTGCTTTTCTCTTGCTGCATTTAAGATTCTCTCTCTCTTTTTTTTTATTTTATTTTAATCGTTGTTCAAGTACAGTTTTCTGTCCTTTACTCCCATCCCAGCCACTCTCCCATCCCTCCCCACCTCCCTCCCATTTCCACCACCCCCCTGAGTTTTTGTCCATGTGTCCTTTGTATTTGTTCCTGTAAACCCTTCCCCTTTTCCCCTGAAATTCCCTCCCCTCTCCCCTCTGGTCACTGCCAGCCTGTTCTCTATTTCAGTGTCTTAGGTTATATTTTGCTTGTTTTTTTTGTTGTTGTTGTTGATTAGGTTCCTGTTAAAGGTGAGATTATATGGTATTTGTCTTTCACCACCTGGCTTTATCTTCATTTTAATAATGATGTGCCTTGGAGTGTGCCTCTTTGTGTCCATCTTGTTTGGGACTCTCTTTGCCTCCTGGACTTGAATGCCTATTTCCCTCACCAAATTAAGGAAGTTTTCATTCATTATTATAATACATAGAAACAAGCACAAGGAGGCTGCCAAAATGAGGAGACAAAGAAACATGGCCCAAATGAAAATACAGATCAAAACTCCAGAAAAAGAACTAAGCAAAAATGAGACAAGCAATCTATCAGGTACAGTTCAAAGCACTGGTTATAAGGATGTTCAAGGAACTTAATGAGGACCTCAACAGCATAAAAAGATCTAGTCAGAAATGAAGGGTGCACTAATTGAAATAAAGAACAATTTACAGGGAAACAACAGTAGAGTGAAAAGCTGAGAATCAAATCAGTGATTTGAAAGATAAAGAAGCAAGAAACAACCAATCAGAACAATGAGAAGGAAAAAGAATCCAAGAAACCAAGGACCGTGTAAGCAGCCTATGGGACAACTTTAAGCATTCCAGCATTCACAACATAGGGGGACCAGAAGGAGAAGAGAAAGAACAAGAAATTGGAATAAATTCTTAATAATATTTCCTTATCTTCCCTTAATAATCTGTAGGCCTTACTGTGAAAGTCCCACTATATTCTGCTATCATTAATTTGTTTTTTCATTTTTTAATTAGTCTTGGTAGTTTATCATTTTTATTAATCTTTTCAAAGATGAAATGTTTGTTTAGTATTTTCTTTTTTTATTATTCTTATTTAGTATTTTCTGTGTTTTCTTCACATTAATCTCCGCTCTTTATTTTTTCTTTCTAGTGACTTTGCATTAATTTGATCTTCCTTTTCTAAATTCTTTTCTGTTGTTGTTGAGTTTATTGTGGTGACATTGATTAATGAAACCGCACAGGTTCAAGCATACAACTCAAGATATTTTCTAAATTCTTAAGGTGGACACTTAGATAATAGATTTTAAGTCTTCCTTTTTTTTTCAAATTAGTCATTTAATAAGTCATAAATTTTCTCTTTTGCATATTTTGATGTGTTGTGTTTCATTATTCTTTATTTTGAAATGTTTTCCAGTTTGTCTTTGAATCCTTTAATCCTAGATTATTTAAAAGTATATTGTTTAATTTTTAAACATTTGGAATTTTTTAGATGATGTATTGTTACTGATTTTTAATTTAACTCTATTATAATTAGAAGAAATATTTTGTCTGTTTTGAAACTCCTCGTTTTATTTTAAAATTCAGCGCATGGACTTTTTTGATGAGTAGTTCATGTGTTATTAAAATAGATACACTTAGCATAATGCTCTCCAGTTCCATCCACACTGTTGCAAAGGGTAGGAGCTCCTTCCTTCTTTGGAGTATTCCAACGTGTAATGTACTGTATTTTTTTGATACATTCATTTACTAATAGACACTTAGGTTGCTTCCAGCACTTGGCTATTATAAATTGTGTTGCTATGAACATTGGGGTACATAGGTTCTTTTGGATTGGTGTTTCAGGGTTCTTAGGGTATAATCCCAGCAGTGGAATTGCTGGGTCAAAAGGCGGTTCCATTTTCAGTTTTCTGAGGAAACTCCATACTGTTTTCCACAGTGGCTGCACCAGTCTGCATTCCCACCAACAGTGCACTAGGGTTCCCTTTTCTCCACATCCTCTCCAACACTTGTTGTTTGTTGATTTATGATGGCCATTCTAACTGATATGAAGTGGTATCTCATTGTGGTTTTAATTTGCATCTCTCTGATGGCTAGTGATGCTAAACATCTTTTCATATGTCTTCCAGCCCTCTGTATGTCGTCTTTGGAGAAGTGTCTGTTCAAGTCTTTTGCCCATTTTTTAAATTGGGTTGTTTGTTTTACTGGAGTGGAGTCATGTGAGTTCTTTCTATATTTTGGAGATCAAACCCTTGTCTGATGTATCACTGGCAAATAAGCCAGGCAGTAAAAGACAAATACCATATGATCTCACCTATAAGTGGAACCTAATCAACAAAAGAAACAAGCAAGCAAAATACAACCAGAGACATTGAAATTAAGAACAAATTGATGGTATCAGAGGGGAGGTGGGAGGGGATAATGGAGCAAAAAAGAGGAAAGCGTTTTCAGGAAAATCTATAAAGGACACATGGACAAAACCAAAGGGGGGTAGGATCAAGGGTGGGAAGTGGGGATGACTGGGGTTGGAGGAGTGGTGGGGAGAAAATGAAGACAATTGTACTTGAACAATAAATAAAAAAAAAACAGATACAGTTCTAGCTGGCATGGCTCAGTTGGTTGTGCATCATCCCATAAAACCAAAGGTCACAGGTTCAACTCCTTGTCAGGGCACATGCCTGTGTTGCGGACCTGGTCCCCATGGTGTGCGTGCAAGAGGCAACTGATTGATGTTTGTCTCTCACATTTATGTTTCTCTCCCTTCCTCCCTCCTTTCCTATCTTGCTAAAAACATAAATAAATAAAATCTTTTAAAAATCAATAAAAAACAGATATGTATTATGCATTTCTTGGATAAAATGATCTGTGTATGTCAATTAAGCAAAGTTACTGGATCACATTTTTGGATCTTCTTTACCCTTCAGTGATTTTTTGCCTACTCTATCTATTTACTGACAGCAATATTAAAAGACTCCAAATATGGTGTCTATTTCTGTTTTTAATTCTGTTCATTTTAGCTTCATGTATTTTGAAATTCTGCTATCAGTGCACATGAATTTAGGATTGCTAGGTCTTCCTGATGGTTTCTTTCACCATTATGCATTCTCTCTCTTTTATTCAACTAATAATTCTTTTGCCTTGAAGACTGTTTGGTAGTAATATGGCCTCTTTAACTTTTTTTTATCCTTATTTTTCACATAGAAATCTTTTCAAACACTTTCACTTTCAACACATTTGCATATTATATTAAAATGTATCTTCTAATTTATTAAGCACATTATCTAGTTGGATCTTACTTTTGTATATGGTCTGGTAATCTCAGCTGTTTAATTGCATTGTTCAATCCATTTACACTTAATGTACCAGTTCATATTATGTCTAATATATATCATGCCATTTTTTCCCATTTCCTTTCTGTTTTTGCTTTCTCTGTTATTGCTTTACTATCTTCTTTTGGGTTCATTGAAAAACCTTTAAATTTCCATTTTTAAAAGCTATTTCTGTTTTATTATTTTTAGTGGTTGCTCTAGGACACATAATACTCATCTTTAATTTATCCATGTTCCTTTAGCTTCATTGTTGTACCTCTTCACATTCTCTTCCCACTTACCTCTTCCTACTCACACTTCATGCTTTTCCCTTCATAAATTTGATTATCTTATGTTAGTATAATTCCATGTAACTAGCCATTTCAGTACTTTAGGCTTTTGTTTTCATTTCTTTTATTTCTACATAAGTTATTAACCTCATCTTACAATGATATTAGTTACTTTAAATAAGCAGTTGTCTTTTAAAGAAATTACAAGAAAAACAGTCTTTTATATTCCTCTGGGATGCAAATGAATTTCCATCATTTTCTACCAGTTCTCAGTTACATCTAGTATCATTTTCCCAGGCTTAAAGTAAATCCTTAAGATCTGCTGGTAATACATTCTCATAACTTCCATTTATCTTAAAATATATATATTTATCTTAAAATGTACCCTGTTTTTGAAGCATTTTTTATTTTATATAGAATTCTGAGTTGACAATTTTACTTTTCTTTCAAAACTTTAAAGATGTTTTTCAATTGTTTTCTGGCCTTTATTTTTTCTGTTGAGTTTCCATAGTTTGTATCATGGTTCTCATATACATCTGATTGTTTACATGATTTTCTCTTACTCTTTCTTTTTGAATTTTAGTAATGATGTACCTAAGTGTGATTTTCTTGTATTTATCCTGCTTGGGGGACATACTGGCTCTCTGAATCTGTTAGCAATTTTAAATTGAATTTGGGAAATTTTGGGCTATTATTTTTTCAAATATTGATTTGCCATTTATTATTCTCTTCCTTCTGTGATTCCAATGACACAGATATTGAGCTATTTGATACTATCCCTGAAACTCTGTTATTTTTTTATTTTAATCTTTTTATGCTCTGTTCTTCCAATTGGGTAATTTCTCCTGGTTTCTTTTTAAGTACATAAACCCATTTCTTATTTTATCTCCAATATGCTATGAATTTTTTATCTAGTAAATTTTTCATTTGGTCATTATACTCCTAGAATGTCTCCTTATATATAATTTTCATTTCTCTTCTGCTTTTCTCCTCAGTTGACTTATTATGACCATCTTTTTATGTTCCTGAATGTATTTATAAAAATGATCATAAAGTCTTTGTTAATTCTAATATATCAATGGCCTCAGGGTCTGTTCTGTTTATATTGGTTATTTTTTTCTCTTGACAACAGGAACCATTTTCAGTAAAGTCTGACTGATATTGGAAGTTGTAGATGATATGGGTAGAAACTAGATTCTGTTTTCTTTCTCTAAAATATATTGATTTTTGGTTTTGAGTGAAGTTCAATTTCTGAATGATCTTGTTGAACTTGTATTGAACTTTCTTACACTTAGTTAGATTGGGTCTGTGGAAAGTCCAAGGCATCTCCTAAGCTCTTCAAGTTGACAAATCTCCAAACTCTTGAGTGCCCTGTTGATCGTGATGAACTGTGGTTTTAGAGATTATAAAGACAGGCATAGTGGAAGCCTTACTTTAAGTTATGATCCTTTCTCCTAAGACATAGCCTTTTTGGTATTTCAGTAGTGTTAATATTTTATACTGGGATATTATCAAGGTCTCTCTTATCTGACTGAGCCAACTCCAAAATCTACCAACACTGCTTGATCTCAATATCTCTGTTGGTTCTCAACCTGGTAGCGGCAGCCCTCTGGTAAGCTTTGAGTATTGTTCTGTTCAGGGCATCCCTGAATAATGGCTTGTGAGGAACACACATTTAGACTTCTGAGTCCATTTCCCCATTCTCTGCCATCTCTCCACCATCTAGGACCCAGCCATTCAGGTTTCAATAGCTGCAACAATGTCCAATTCTGATCTTTGCCTCCTTAAATCAACAGAACTGCCATGCTTTGTTGGGTTTCCAACCCCTTGTGTGAGGAAATTGCCTTCAGGCAGAACTCCAAGATTTTTATGGGACTCACCTCATGGGTTTCTCTTCTCTCAGAAATTGCATTCTTGTACATCCTCTTATCCATAGCCTAGAAGTTATTGCCTCATATATTTTGGCTAGTTGTTTATGAAAGAATACATAGCCTTATTGAGGTTAAAAGTTGAGGTCCCTAAATTCTTTCTATAAATGTATTTTATCTGTTTTTTCCTTTCCCCTCAGGGTGTTAACTTTATCTTATTACTTTTTCAGTTATATTTCTCCTCTCCAAACTATTTATACTTCTTAATTGAAAAATTAGTTTCCTTTTGAATTCTTATTTGTTTGATTTTTAAGAATGAAAGCCACAGGATGTTTGGAAATTAAGTAGTATTTATTTCAAAAAAATCATTAATCAAAATATACAAAATACTTATTATTAAGTATTTAAATGTCTGTTCCATTTGAAAATTCTTTTAAATATTGCTTATGAGATAGTAATATAAAGAGATTTCTTTTATGAGAATATAAGTAACACTTAAGCAAATAGCACTTTTTACAAGATTTTCCTTTAGTTTGTTTTTTTTTCTAATTAATGGAAATAAAATTATGGTAAGCTTGAAGGTTGTTTCTAATACCCAGTGGCATGCTTTAGAAGCTTTGTTGAGAGTTTGTTTGTTTGTTTGTTTGTGGTCCATCTGGTCTAGCTGAGTAGACTCATCTTTCATAATATGCTTGGTGTCTGCTGGCCTTAAGACGGAGTCTTTTGACCCAGCAGTTCCACTGCTGAGATTATATCTTAAGAACCCTGAAACACCAATCCAAAAGAACCTATGCACCCCAATGTTCACAGCAGCACAATTTACAATAGCCAAGTGTTGGAAGCAACCTAGGTGCCCATTAGTAGATGAATGGATAAAAAAACTATGGTACATTTACATAATGGAGTCCTGTGTAGCCGAAAGAAAGAAGGAGCTCCTACCCTTTGCCACAGCATGGATGGAATTGGAAAGCATTATGCTAAGCTGAATAAGCCAGGCAGTGAAAGACAAATACCATATGATCTCACCATTAACAGGAATCTAATCAATAAAACAAAGAAACAAGTAAAGTATAGTCAAAGACAGTGAAATAGAGGACAGGCTGACAGTGACCTGAGGGGAGAGGGGAGGGAATTTCAAGGGAATTTCAGGGGGAAGGGTTTACAGGAACAAATGCAAAGGACACATGAACAAAAACCAGTGAGAGTGGAAATGGGAGGGAGGTGGAAAGGGAAGGGTGGGTGAGCTGGGATGGGAGTAAAGGACAGAAAACTGTACTTGAACAACGATTAAAATAAAATTAAAAAATAAAAATAAATAAATAAATAAATAAAAGACTTGGAGTCTGCTGACAAACTTTGGCCTCTCAATAACAGCAATCGACTGAATTAAGAGTTTTTAATGGCATGCATTAAGCATCAGTTTTCATTTTCTCCGGGGAAGAGAAATCTCATGGACAATTGGCATAGTGTACCTCATTTATTGTGTTGTGTCTTTTAATAATGATGGCTTACTTTTAAATTTTATTCAAGGTTCACAAATTTGAGATAATCACTTTGTTCTGTGTTATTAAAAAAAAGATACCTCAAGTAAGAATTTTGATGGAATTGGGAAAAAATAACCCCACAACTTAAAATAAGTAATTATATCATTTAGAAACCACGATCTGGGGTAAAGATTAGCTCTCAGAAGATGGCAGTGATGTTGGAGGAATCATAATTCCCTTCCCCAGGGCATGGGAGAGAATCTGGCCTATCTGAGGAGGAACAGAGGAAGGCGCCACTGATATTGCAACAGTTATGAAAATAAGACATCAAAAATTATAGCAGACATTGAAAAAACAGACAGTAAGGAGACTGCTTCAGGATAAGTGCCCAGGGCTCAGCACGTGGACCAGGGAGGTTGCAGCCCCCAAGCCTGGTGCTCCTAGGTTAGTCTCAGGGCACCAGAGAGAGCGGAGTCACTGCTCCCTCCCCAGACATCAAGGATTGAGCAGCAGCCAGGGAGGCCTTGTTTCTTGAAGGCATGGAGAGGGGAGTGAGGGACAAGAGACAGTCGCACAGGGGCTGCGGGCACCCACGCATGCATAGCCGAAGGAAGAGTGAGTGTCCCAGACTGTGTAACCAAGGGCGGCCTGGCTGTGTGCCCCTGTCCCCAACCCTGGGATTGGGTGGTTTTGTGGAAGACACAGACCCCACGGCCCTGAACAAGGGAAGGGCACCAGTGTTCAGGGTTTCTGGAGCCTGCGGTGGTGATCTCAGGTGGGCAAGCACCCCTCAGAGACTCCCAACTCTCACACTGTGAACCCGGAAAAGACGCGGTGCTTCACGGGTTCCTGGAGCCCGTGGAGGCAAACTTGGGGAAGTGCACAGAGAAGTTGGGGAAGTGCGCGACTCCTCGCAATCCCCTGAGCCTGCACAGTGAACCCGGAGGAGAGGCAGGTGCTTCACGTGCTAACAGAGCCTGCAGTGGTGAAGTTAGGGGAAGGGTTCCACCCCTTGCGATTTCCGGAGCTTGCATCCTGAACCCAAAGCAGTGATTGGTTCTGGGGAGAGCGGGTGGCTAGCCCTGGGGACAGTACCCCAGAGTCTGACTGAGTTCTGACTGAGAAGGGTGAAAAACATTCCAATCGCCCCTCAGCCTGCTGCAATGAGCAAGACCAGAAAAACTGGTTTGGCCAGTTAGAAACCAACAGGAGGTTTTTTTTGTTTTTGTTTCTTTGCTGCTGTTGTTGTTTGATTATTTGATTTTATCTTGTCTTTTTATGAGTAACTTTTTACTATTTAACTCTTATTATTTTTGTATCTCTCAATTCCTTATGTTTCTCTTCCTTTCATCCTAGTGCTATTCCTTCCACTCCAAAATTATCTCTCCTGCACTCCATCTTCTGTTTTGTTTTTAGCCTGCAAGTTACTGCAAATTTGTATTATCTTTTTCTCTCTTTTCTGACATTTTTTATTTTAATAGTATTTTGGTATTCTTTTTCTTTCTGTATAATCTTTTTTACTTGGCTGGTTATACTGTCATTTGATAATTTCTGCCTTTTATCTCATTCACAGTGTGTTGATAATTTACTTGCCCTTCACTTGGGTTCCAATAGTACACCACTCAAGGTTCTATACCACTTAGTCTTGTTATCTAGATCTCATAGATTCTGCCACATGATTGTTGCTTTAATATTACTGTAAATAAGTCCTATTTCATACAATTGCAAATACTACTCAACCCCCCTCCCAGATCTCAGCGCACTTCGCAATTTCCTGAACTCTATTAATGTAGGGGTTATCTCTATCCTTTTACACACTACTCCTATTTACTACTCTTTATTCCCACCCTACCTCAGAATCTGACCTACCACAGCCTCACAGCTTTCTAGATCCAACTAACAATCCTTTCCTCCCCTATAAGAGTCTTATCTTCTTTCCATACTTTCTAAAATGTGGCTAGTGGGGTGGAAGATCATAGTTAACACTATACGGAACCAAAAGATCTCCCATCTCTTCTCTACTGGCTGCTACTGTAAATATCATAGAGTACTGTCTTGCTGTCTTAAACCCTTTTGCCTTATTTCTCCAACTGATCACAAAAAAGAGTAGGGGGAAGCTGTGAGCACCAGGATACCTGAAAGAGACTGCACCACTGAATCTCACATGTATTTTACCACAGAAGTTCACACCATAAACACAGGGAAACAGAACAGATCAATTTAAGAAACAGAGGGTAACAAGAAGTGTCTCACGAACAATGAGAAGACAAAGAAACAATCCCCAAATGAAGGGAAAGGAGGAAGTCTCAGAAGGAATGCTAAATGAAATAGAGGCAACTCAACTATTAGATATTGAGTTCAAAACAATGATTATCAGGAAGTTCAAACGAGCTCACAATGAGCTTCCAGAAACTACAGGGAAGCTACAACAATCTCTCTGCAAACTATATCAATATGAAAAAGGAAATAGAAACTATCAACAAGGGCCAAGAGGAAATGAAGAATATAATTTCTGAACTGAAGAACACAGTAGAAGGAATGAAAAGCAGGATCGATGAAGCAGAAGATTGGATAAGCGAATTGGAGGACAAAGTAGAGAAAAACACCCAGAAAGAGCAAGAAAAGGAAAAGAGGCTCAGAAATAATGAAGAGGGATTAAGAGAAATGCAAGACAATATGAAACATAGTAATATCCGTATAATAGGGATACCAGAAGGAGAAGGAGAGCAAGGGATAGAAAACCTACTTGAAAAAGTAATGATGGAAAACTTCTCTAATTTGATGAGAGAAAAAGTCACACAAATCCAGGAAACACAGAGAGTCCCAATCAAGAGGAACCCAAAGAGGCCTACCTCAAGACACATCATAATTAAAATGGCAAAATTTCAAGACAAAGAGAGAATATTAAAGGCAGCAAGGGAGAAACATGAGGAAACATACAAGGGAGCCCCAATAAGGCTGGCAGCTGACTTCTCAATGGAAACGCTCCAAGCCAGAAGAGAATGCCAAGAAATATTCCAAGTAACGAGAACCAGAGGTCTGCAACCAAGGCTACTTTACCCAGCAAGCCTCTCAATCAAGATAGAAGGCCAAATAAGAAGCTTCTCAGACAAAAGAAGTCTAAAAGAATACACCTCCACTAAACCAGCTCTGCAAGAGATGCTAAAGGGACTGCTTTAAGGAA
>PVIA01009907.1:0-56505 GCA_004024845.1 Tonatia bakeri | reverse complement strand
AGAC
This sequence comes from Tonatia bakeri, assembly GCA_004024845.1. Lineage (NCBI taxonomy): Eukaryota > Metazoa > Chordata > Mammalia > Chiroptera > Phyllostomidae > Tonatia > Tonatia bakeri. The sequence goes on along the minus strand of PVIA01009907.1, from coordinate 56,501 downwards.
AGGAGCAGGGTAAGAATGGTATGGGAAATGTAGAAGGCAATAACTTATAAGTATGACACATGGACATGAACTAAAGGTGGGGAATGTGGATGGGAAGGAGTGTGCAGGGTGGAAGGGAGGAAAATGGGACAACTGTAATAGCACAATCAATAAAACATTTAAAAAATTTAATATACTCCTAATCTATTGAGTTTCCACTCATTCAACTCCAGGCTAGGTTGATTAACCCTCCTAAGCAGTCCTCTTAGGTCAAGTCAACTACATTTCAGGATGCACTCCCTCCTGTGTAGCCCAAATCTGGTCCTTGGGAATATATATACATGTGTGCACGTATGTGTGTGTGTGTGTTTGGGAGATAAGGGTTAGAAACAGGACAGGCTTTAGTGCTCATGTCTGAAGATGCGAGATATCCTGAAAAGTAATGACGTTGTACTCTACACAAAGACAATAAATGTTGGTGAAGGTATCATGAAATTATAATCCTTATAACACTGTTGGTGGGAATGCAAATTAGTGCAGCTTCTATGGAAAAGAGCATGGAGAGTTCTCAAAAAATTAAAATTAGAAGTATATGATCCAGCAGTCCCACTTCAGGGAATTTATTTATAAGAATTGAAATCATAATCTCAAAAATATATTAGCACTTACATATTATTTGCAGCACCATTCACAGCAGCTGAGATGTGGAAAACACCTAAATGGATGACTGGGTAATGAAAATGTTGAATGTACTCACATAACACTACACACACACACACACACACACACACACACACACACACACTACACATGCTGAAATATTATACAGGTTTTAATGTGAGGAAATCCTGCCAAGTGCAATGATAATGGGTATTCTCTGCTTCTATGATTTTGATTATTTTAGATAGCTCAGATAAGTGGAATCATGCAAAATTAGTCCTGTGACAGGCTTATTTCACATATCATTGCATTTGGAAGAATTTCCTTCTTATTAAAACTATATAATATTATAGCACATGTATGGTGTGTGTAGTGTTATGTGAGTACCTTCCACACTTTCCTTACCTAGGTATTTGGTTGAGTTTTTTGTAAAATTGATTAGATGTATAAAAGAAAACAAGACTGTATATACAACATACAAGGTCTGTTCAGAAGGTATCCAGCCATGTACTATGAAAAATAGAGACATTTATTGAAGAAGATACAAGATAAAAGAAACATTGTACACAGGACAATGATGCCTCAGTCCCCTTCAAAGTAGGCACCTTGGGACCTCACAGTGTTCCCAGTCACCATCAGTTTCCCTGTCGTATTTGCCTGAATCTCATCAACAGTCTGAAATCTCTTCCCTTTCAAAGGTGATTTTAGTTTTGGGGAAAGCCAAAAGTTGCAGGGAGCCAAATATGGGCTGTAGGAGTGCTGAGTCACCTAGGTGATTCAATATTTTGCCAAAAAACTGCACGAGATGTGATGCATGAGTGGGCACATTGTCATGATGAAGCTGCCAACCACCAGTTGCTAATAGCTGTGGCCTTCTGAATCATCAAAATAGTTTCTGTGGAGAAATGTTCAAGCTTTACACAAAATTTGATGCAGATTCATTGCTCTACACACTCAGTCATTTTGTATGTGACAGCCACTCAGTATACATACTTATTAAACAGCATCTAATACCCCCACTGATTAGTACAGTGAAATTGTCATTGTTCATGTATGTGCATTCCAGTCCACTCTCCTTGGCTGCCAGGTTACATTTATGTTGTGCAAATCATTCTCCTTATATTAACAATAGCTAGACCATTTCCAGACAGACCTCATATACTAACTACTGAACATTCTGCCATAATATGTTAAATATATACATATATGTACATACACACATACATAATTATACATCTCTATAAATTTCTTGCCCAATATGCCAATAAGAAAAGATGCTTATCAATTCTGGCAGAACTTTTCCTATAGTATTTTAGCATGGTTTCTTGTAGGTCCTTGCTTGAGAATGTGGAGATACTTGTCACCATAGCTTTGTTCTTGGCCTTGGGGCCAAGCTAAATTTGAGGAAGTTTCCAATTTCAACACTGGGTTATATATAGCTACTGTATTGTGCATTCAGAATTCACAATCTAGTTTACAGGATGTGGAGGAAAAGGAGTAAAGACTGAGTATATTAAGAAGAGTAACTTTGGCCAGTCCTTGCTTTGCATGGTACTGTGTTAACTGAAACCAGCAATGCCAGAATCAGGGGAGCTGTGTCCTTGCTTTGCACAGTAACTGAGTTACCATGTAGCAATGCAACACCAGGACCTGGTTCTTAACATTCACCAGTTTCGGTTAATACTATACTGTGCAAAATGAGGACTGTACATTTTTCTGTCTGGGTGGCTTTAAGCAACACAAATATTCAAACTTCTTTTCCACTGCACTAACTTAAACAGACTTGGCATTCCCTGCACTTTGGAATTATTACCTGGCTATATGGCTCATCTAAATGCTTTCAGTTATATTTGGGAGGAATAACAAATTATGAAAAATATGTTCTAGAAATATTAAGGAAACGTGTGATCTAAATATGATATATCTTAAAATAATTTTAGTAAATTTAAGCTTGGTTTTTGTTGATTTTTTTTTTGAAACTTGACCAGATAAGTAAAAGAAAGCAAGACTATGTATACAACACACACTGACTACTGAACGTTCTGCCTCTGACTCTCAGTCTCCAGGGTGGAAGACTCACACGTTATGCTCCAGTCTCAATTTAGTTCAGCAGCATAACATTAGCGCATTTTATGCCCTGATTTCAGTCTGTTTTATTTTCTTTCATTTAACAGTACTTTGAGAATGTGATATTGATATCAGAATCCTGGTAGAATCAAATGAAACTTCCAAGAGACAGATAGAGAAGTTATATGTCCTATTGCTATTTCTGATTACCATTATAATCTCCATTATTCATTGAAATAACAGAGGAAATAGGAAATGAATTATAAATTTAGTTCTCATGATTTTAAACTTGGTAAATTTATTTTTCCCAAAGAAATAGGAAAGCAAGGGGAATTTGCATATTTCTTATATTCAAATTAGACCTTTTTAAAAAGATTTATTTATTTATTTTTAGAAAAAGGGGAAGGGAGGGAGTAAAAGGGGGAGAGAAACAGGCGTGAGAGAGAAACATTCATTGGTTGCTCTCATACACCCCCTGACCAGGACCCAACCCGCAACCCAGGCAAGCTCCTGACTGGGATTTCAATGGGCAACCACTAGCTTTGCTGGATGACACTCAACCAATTGAGCCACAGTGGTCAGGGTCAAATTAGACTTCTTTCTGAAAATTTCGCATATCTGATTTTAGATAGGGCTACTAATTGCTGTTTTTCAAGTTCTCTTCTCTTTCCCAACTCTGTCTGATTCCTCCCTGGCTGTTATTTCCAAAATTAAGGTATGAGTATGAAGTATTTAATATTTAGGTGAAAATCTCATGCCCAATTTCCCTGAAAGTGTGAACTTAATGATTTTTTTAATATTTTATCTTTTTTTACCAGTTTCTCATGACCACATTAAAAACTATTCATGTTGATTGGTTTAATACTTAAAGTCCAGTGAGAAAGAGAATATTTATTAGAAATAGTATATGTGTGTGTATATATATATATCTACACACACACATATATACATACTATATATACACTATATATATTATTTGCTCTGCTTTTGTTTTCAGTTAACAAGCATTTATTTATAAACCAAAGGATAAATGACTTTAAGGTACTATATTCAATGGAATTGCAGATAAAAACAGTTGGAAAAGACACATATTTTTTTCTCAATTAAAAAATTACCTTAGGATAATCTTTTTCTATAACTGAGTAAATATTTTAAGCTATTATTTACTGAGTTAGAAATAAAACCTGTTTTTTTTTTTTTTAAAGTGTAGGGTATTGTGTTTTTTCCTTGTTATTTACTTTTTTTTTTGTCAGATAGGGAAAGATCAACCATCATTAATTAACTGGAGGTTTAATTGTAAACTAAAGTCATAATAATTAAGCTTCTCTCGACTCTCAAGCAACAAAGGCTGGTAGATAGCACTCCCATAGACTATGTGTACCTAGGATTGTAACACTGATAGCCTCTTTTAAATGTTGGATGCCTCCTCTCAGTTGCTATTGCACATTTCAAAGAGCCTCAAAGTGGCCCACCATGGTACATAAACATGTGATGTCAGATGCACAATAAAAGAGGAATCAAATGTGTATCAGTTCATGGCATAAATTTTATCCAATAGTTTTTACTCTGAAGCCAAAACATCGCTCAATTTTTAGTGAGAAGAATGAAAATTATGTATTTTAAAATGACAGTGAAAAGATTTATAACAACAGTGTCATACAGATACATAAAAATTATAGGGCTAATTGATGAGGTAAGGTACAATACATGATATCTTGACTTTCAGGAAAGACTATACTGTAGAAATATAATAGAGATTATACCTAATTTTAATCTATATGGGATTTGTGTGCATGCATTCCAATGCATACCTGTTTCAACACATATTTAATTTTCACCCATATCCTATCTTCATTCCATAAATGTGTAATCTAATCTGTGTCTGTGTATGATTCCATGGATAATAATAGCTAATATTAATTGAAAATTTACTATAAGTTATCAATAAGTAAATTTCCATGAACTATCATAATTAACATTGTAAAGTCCTTCTAAGATAGGTGCTAGGACATAGATTAGCTTCTCTTATATGAGAAACATAAACAAATTTGCTCAAGGTCACAATGTTAGTAATAGTGGAGCCATCTTGAACCTGTTCTGATCACTAGAATACTTTTTTCTTGCATATGTTGCATCTTGCAGGCTTGAGCAGAATTAAAGGGCTGCTAGTTACCCCTCAGGCAGGCCTTTGTAATGTTAAAAAATATATCTAACCATTTGTCTTGCCATTTAGAATTTCAATTTCTACAGTGTACTCAAAGATAATCAGCTTTTCAATGACTGGTTTACACTAACAAAACCAATATATAAACGGAATGAAAGCTGTTAATATAGAAAAAATGCACATTTCAAAGTGCTAGTCAGCTCATTCTTTCCTTGTAGGAGTTCATGGAAAGCTAAATTCAACATTAATTTAATTTCTTTAACAACTTCAGGATTCAGAGACGATAAGTGTACCACTGAGTTGTTTAGCCCTTAAATGATTGGAAAAGACAAATTAGTAAAATGAGAATTATAAAATGGTGTACCAAGAGTCATGATAGAATTAAGTTTAAGATGCTATGGAAATAAAGGTAAGCAGAACCATTACCCCAGCCTGAGGGACTCAAGAAAGTCTCCTGAGAGGAGGTAATGCCTGGGATAATTCTCAAAGGGTGACTGAGATTTATCCAGAGGAGAAGAGTGACTTTCTATACAGAAGGATCTGTGGTGCAAAAGCATAGATGAAAAAATAAAAAATAAAGGTATAGGGTTCATTATGATGAGAAGAGTAGTTCAAAATATATAATGAAAGACCTCACGCATACAGAGCTGTGATATTTTTCTTTCCTAAGAAGAAGGGGGACCTTATTAAGAATTGTGAGTACAGGAGTAACCTATACATATGTACATTTGAAACACAACATTCTGGAGCAGTGGTTCTCAACCTTTAGCCTACATCAGACCCACTTGAAGGACTTGGTAAACACAGTTTCCGATTCAGCAGGACTGGGGTAAGGAAATATCAAGAGGAACACTATATGAAGTATATGATTATCTAACTACTGAGCTGTAAACATGAAACCAGTACATAGTTTTTAACCAAAGAAAATTGCATTTCTAGACCCCCAGGTGACACTGGTGCTACTGGCCCCCAGGACAGACTCTGAGGACCATTTCTGTGTATGAGGGTGAGAGTGGAAAAAATGATGCAAAAATAATTCACAAAGACATTGTTTTTGAGAAATCCAAGGGTGAAGAAAAATAAAATGAGGCTTTGAACTAAGGTAGTGAATACAGTGGTTGCTGAAAAAAGGGAATAGATGGGGCAGAGCAGACATTTAGAAGGAAAACTGACTGGCTCAGTGTGGTGTCTGCATACCAGACTGAGATAAGTCTCTATTGATCTGCAGAAATCCAGTGTGGGTGACTGACTGTCCTTAGGAAATACCAACAGAGACAAGTTCTCGAGGAAGAAATTAGCTGGGAGGCAGCTGGCCACAGTAGTGGCACAGGAGATGATATCTGATTTGGATACATTGAATTTGAGATAAGGAGGAAGCATCAATATGTAAAAGTTGACAAAGAGGAACTGAATGAGACTGAGTCAGGGTTTAGCAAAAAGTTCCCTTTATCGCTTCAGCCACATGGATAGAAACAGACAAGATGAAAGCAGTTCAAAAATGTCATCAAGGAAAGTGCTGCAAAGAGGGCACTCCACGGAAAAGAGAGAGTCTTGAATCTCTGGCACTTTCTTCAGAAAACCCTATTCTGTGGAACACTGACACAATCATACCTTTCATATCTGTTAGATTTCCAGTTTAGGTTTGAATATAGCAAAAATCTTTGGAATGTTACCATTTTTTGCTAATTTCAATAGCATTCATTCATATCAGTAGGTCAAACAAGGATATTCTTTATTCCACCAGGAAAATTCTGCTTGCAACTTCATTCATTCCTTATACAAGTGTTAAATGAGTATGTTTTCTCTCAAGTCGCAATGTGGCATGTCATGAAATCCCCCCCCTTTTTATACCTCAACTTATGCAAGACAGCACAATTGTTAAAAATAATTGCCTGTGGAGTCAGCCCGTATAAATTTGAACAACTATTAACTGTGTGATTTTTGTCAAATCATTTAAATTTTTAAAGACTCAGTTTTATCATCTCCAAGATGGTGCAAATAATAAACTACAAAAAAGTTAAGATGCTATTTGATGAGGCAGTAGAGCAGTAGAGGTCTTAGTCTGGTAACTGGTACAGCAAATGCTCAATAAATGTTCATTATTATTTATGTTACCCAGCCAAGTTCTGAGGACAAACTTACCCAGTATGTATTAAAAAATGAAGTAAAATTCTGGCAATGGGAAAAATGGGAAATGCTCAAACTTGTTTTCACCCTAAAAAATTTACTCCTGCATCCCCTGTTACAACACTTATTTCTCAGAATTCGTCATGTTGTTCTACAGATTGACATACTTCAACTGAAAGATCCTGAAGTCAGAGAGCATGTCATAGAGTCTGGGTTCCACCAGATTGGGTGTGGTAACTTGCACTTACTGTGTACACACTATATGCTTGTTGACTAAACTCACTTTGTCATTCTGAGGCTGTACCAGACTCTGAACACTGTGAAAGCTGTGACCTTGACTTATTCCCCATCATGTTCTCGGTGTCCAGCACAGGGCCTCAGTCACAGCAGATGCTCAATTATGTGACTCAAGGAAAATTTGGATTTGGACTGGATTATGCTGAAAGTAAAAGCATATTTTTCACTTTTTAAAAATTTTAAAGAACTACTAAATAGAGCTCCTTTTGGCTTCCATAGAAAAGATTTATAAAATTGGTTGTGTGTGTTTCCTGCTTCTCTGTCTCCCAGGAAATTTACTCTGTAAAGTTGCCAAGGAAACAGTGACAGCTTGAGTCTGGTAGAGTAGGAAGATGCCTCATTAACAAACTCAGTTTCGTTGTTTGGATGCTTGCCTCAAGGAGCTGGTGTTCTGTGATGAAAGATTGTTTCCATTAAGTATTATGTGAAAAGCTGAATGATTTTTTAAAAGAAATTTTGTCTTCTTACTGCTACTCATTCCCAATACTGTGAAACTACTCCCTATAAGATGTTACATAGAAATAAACTATTGATTTTTAATGTATTTGAACTATATTAATACTAAACACAACGTTTTTAAACATTGATTTATTCACTGTATAATGGTTAAGGTAGCAGGTCATTAATATGAAGTATTGATAGTGATCTGCCAGAAAATAAATTTAATGTATTATTTATTGCCTCCTGAATTATTCTGTATATTTTTCTTCTTATGAACTACAAACCTTGGAATATCTAAAAAATTATTGCCTCAAGATGAGAGAGTTGAGTGCATTTTCCTTTAGAAGGATGTTTCATTAATGATGCATAATATAATGGAAAACACACTGGACTTGAGGATTTCAAAGTTTGTTTCTAGCATCCACCAGCTGTGTGATCATGGGCAAGTCATTCATTAGTTTGTTCATTTGGGCATTCTATAAAGATTTGTTGTGCAAACACTATTGCCTGGAGCCATGCTTTTGAAGTGATACGTTTATATAAAAATGAGAACTATTTCATCATTTATATAATCTGAGTCTCAGCTTTTTTTAGGTATAAAAATGGCATTATGTGTTTTGTTCATTGTCAGTCACTCATCCATTCAAAACGTATTTATCGAGCTTCCACTGTGTGGCAAGCTGTTCACCCTTTGTTGGGCTCTTGACAATATTGTTCTTTGCCTTACTTCCCTGAGATTGAGGGTGGTGATGACCTCCAGCTGTTGCTAGTCCCTGTGCCCCAGCATTCCTTTTGATCTATCCATCCATACTTAATACAATAATAAAATATTATTAATAAAATTATTGTAAAATTAATAAAATATCCTTTTATTAAACACTCTTCTATAGTTTTTTTTTTAGTTTGCTGTTTGTTTCTGGGTGAAACCCTTACTGATTTAGACAGCTAATTAGAGAAAGTGTGTCTGAGATTTTGTTACTCAAACCGAGAGATCTGAATGAAGTGAGCTAACTAAGAAGATGTCTAGGGAATGAGCATCCTAAGTAGCAGAAAAAACACAGGCAAAGGCCCTGAGACAGGAGACATGTTTGGGCTGCTGTTGAAATAGAAATGGGGCCAGTGTGACTGTGTGGCATGAGAGAGGGTTAATGGTGATAAGTGGGATCAATGTCATGGGTAAAGCCCGATCACCACAGAGCATTGTAGGACGTAGTAATAAGTTTCCATTTTATTCTAAGAATAATGAGAAACCATTGGAAGGTTTGTGTCAGGGGAGTAATTTGATCTAATATGTATTTGAATGGATAGTTCCAACTGCTGTGAGGAGAATGCATGGGGGCAGGGGAGACAAGGATGGATGCAGAGAGAACAAAATGGAAGCAAGAAGAAATATTGTTAATATAGTTCAAGGGATTAGGATGCCATGAATGTAGGTGGTAAGAAAAAGTCAAGTTCAAGCCCCATTTCAGAGATAGAATTGGCAAGAATTGCTGATGGACTTGGACCTGAGAAAGTAGGTGAATGGTGATGTCACAATAAAGAGCAGTGAGACAGGAACCTAATTTGGATGAGTGATTGAGGTGGAAATCAAGTTTGATTTTGCAAGTGAAAATTGGAGTGGGCAGTGTGGATTGCACAAGAGAAGATGGGGCTGATGGTATAAGTTTACAATTCATCACCATTCATGGTATTTAGAGCCCTGGTATTAAATAAGTGATATAGAGGTGAAACCAAAAGATAGCAAGTATTTCAACGAGGATGGAGTGGTCCACTGTGTCAAATGTGGCTAAAAGATCAAGAAAAACGATAATGGAACAGTGACAACTGATTCAACCAAATCGGTATTGTTGGCAACCTCGATAAGAAAGGTTGCAGTGAGGTAGTGAGGAAAAAGGCCAGCTTCAAGAGAAATGACAGAGGAGGACTATTCTGAAGAGCTTTTCTGCAAAAGGGATGAGAGAAATGCTTAATTTTGATATTTTGAATATATGAATTATATAAACTTCTCTATAAACATTAAATAACTAGTCAAATATTTTTAAAGGCCTTGAAACAAATTTTGAAAAGAATCATTCAATAAAAATGGTTGATATCTTGTTATTTTATACTAATTTCACTATACTGATACCTTTTTTGATATGTTGTCTAATGCACTGAAATGTAGTCTAATTAAAATATAATCATTTTCCTCCAAAATTTTTCTAAAATAGCCCCAAATTATAGTTATACATAAATCAAATTTTAACATACTCCTAGTTGGCAACAACATTGTTATGCTTCAAGTATCTTCATATTATGTAAAGTGACTTTTTGGAAAAGTAATACTTAAAAACTCAATAGTAACTTTAAATGTGACTAACAGGTTTAAACATGTTTTGGGTTTTATGGTGTGAGCAATGTTGATTAAATAGGATATTTAAAATTTTATTCTCTTCATTTTTAATGTATGTGACACCCAGGTTATTTTAACATTTTTTTCTTGATGATAACTGGCTGATTCTACTCTTCAGGGATAAAAACTAAGATCCAGAAATAGCCTTGAAGGAGACCTCGAACCTCAATATTCTCTTCTTCCCACCTCTACACAGAGGAAGCAGGATTTACATCTGCACTTGCTCTAAAAACCACATGATTAATCCCTATAGCTCCATCATTCAAATTATCTGTCAGGGAAAAATATGTCAACTCTTGCAGCATGGGACCATGGGGAGAAGGTGCCGTTGGAAAACCAACCGCGTCAGTGCAGCATAAAGTGGAGTTTATTTTAAACCTGTGTTGAGGTGGTACCCGTGCTCCAGGATGCTTTCAAATCTCACTCTGATTGGAGCTCTGACACTGATTGCCTCACTCCATCTGCAGAGCAACCTTCCCAAGCTTTAATACTTGATTCACAGGTCAGTCTTAGATTACCAGGCTTCCTTCCGAGGAGCAGAGCTGCCCAATACTAAAAGAGACCAATGCTACATAGTTTGCGCCAAGGATTGGCTAACCTCACTTAGGTATCTGACACCTTGGAAAGAGAAGTGAAAGTTTCATTACTTGAAATTTCTTTTTAAGAAATAAAGTTGATTATATAATTAATCGGTCCTAGTTTATTTGTGTGTTTCTATGTAGGTGGTAAGTCGTATAATGGAGTCTATGTATTGCTGGTAGTAAGCAGCAAGCAGTCTGAGCAGCAGCATGTGGCAGGTGCCAAGTTGTCTAGCCACACATCTGTAAATTTGACTGAGAGGAAGACAATGAATCCAAATGGATTTAAAGGGTTTATTACAAACACAGCATTAACAAAGTCACCATGGTATCAGCCTTCCACATCCCTAAAGAGCCAGGACTAATGTGAGCTAAGTAAGGGGTTTAGGGAACAAAGTTTAGGGAGTCACTCACTCCCAGGATTGTACAATTACCAAAGCTGTTAGTGCAAGACTCTTAAGAATGAGATTGCTAGGGCACAACATTTAAGGAGGCACTAAATCTCAGGATTCTGCCAGTACAGGGTCAGCACTGTATGACTTCAGAATGAGTGCCTCCTTAAATTTTACACCCTCAGCACATCACTTGCCTCACTCTAATCCTGGCCCTGGTCCCTTGTCCCGCAGGACTACTCTGAATTGGATGGGTCCGATCATAAACAATAACAGTGATAGGGTGCTCTGTTGGCAACAGCCAATTCCATATTTGCCCCTAAGCAGGTTTATAGCCTGCAGATGGATCTGGGTTGGGGAAAGGTGAGGTAGAAAGTTCCATGCCTCATTGGTGCCCGGGAGGAGAATGATAAACAGCCATGTGAAAGCTCTTCATAAGACTGCTTACCTTGTCATGCTCTTGGTGGCTCAGTGGATATTCCACCATCCTATGGTACAGCCTTGGCTGATGGCCTGTACGGATATCTGCAGGGTCACCAGGATGCCAGGGTGAAGCTGTTCCTTTAAAACTAGTATCAATAACACAGGTCGGTGTCATACAAGTATGTTTTGTTACCCCACTTCTTAATAGCCACATGATACTGTTATTGGCAGTAAACAAGTTCTTGTGATATGATGAAGAAAATAATTTTCTGACACACATGGGAAGATGGTGTTCCTCTCCTGACTTCCCACTGTCCCACCTCTATCCATCTCACCATGGAAAAGCTCCAATCTTGTTCTCAGTAGGGTCAAGGCAAAAGCTACTGCCCAGAGTTTCTGCTCCATGTTAAAGTACAATCCAGTCCAACATCCAGCTAGTTTAGCCTGTGTTTCCAGCTGCAGTGCATTGCTGTGCTGCAGTATTTGGGTTCCTTCCTAGAGCCTGTGTGTGGAGCTTGTGTGGCCAGGAGCCACAGAGCTATGGAGAGAAAACACACGAGTACATGGGGCAAGTGCATCACCAGGTGGGCAAGAGAGAGTGAGAGTTCCCCTGGGATTATATATCTTGGGCTTCAAAAAGACCAGAAGCTTTTTCCAATTGGCCAATCAACTTTCCAAGTTTCTGTGGGCTTCAGATGGGTCCACACCCCCTAGTTAGGCTGCCAGGACTCTATGGTCCATCACTTCCCTCTGAACTACCCCACTCCCCCTGCCCCCAACAATCTGATACCGGATGGGGGAAGGGCAGAGTGTTAATTTCCTTGATGAAGTGCTGTGTAATCCTCTGGGGTGTGAAGCTGTGGCTTTCTGACTAAGGAAACAGGCTTATGCTCCCCAGTTTATTCCATTCAATATCTGGTTCCCTTTGATCCACTTTTCTTATTAATAATTAGTTAAATACCAACAGTAACAATACTGGGTAAGTTATACAAACTTTTAACCTGTTCAGTGAGAAAAGAAATTAACTTACAAGACTTCTATAACCACCGTATGAGGCTGTTTATAATGTGTATACAGCATTTAAAGAGCACCTATGATGTAGTAACGTTCAGTAAGTGGTAACTACTTTATTAGCTATTAAAACCAAATAAGCATGATGAATAATATAGTTAAATAAATTCTGTAACCCAGAAAAAATCAAAGTTTGTTTTGAATTTTTATAATCAAATATTATAGTAGTTAGTTTTAAATTTTTCTAAGATATCAATGTATTTACTTTTTTATGTCCTCTTTTGTTGTTTTCTATATTAAAACATTTAAATAATATTTTAAAATTAAATATAGTAGATACATTTTACGAGGATTTCAATTCTATTTTGTAGATGAAATATTCAATACCATCCAAAAGATTGACTACTTTTAATTATGTTCAGTTTCTCAAAGGATTTTATTTCACCTATTAATTTTACCACATAAATTCATTTATGCACATAACGCTCATTCATACCCGAAAATTTTCCTTTTACATCCGAAGATGATGTGTTTAACATGGGTGTCTGTCTAAGTAGGACATTCTTTTTCAGCTTATACTCAAAATAGAACATAGGCTCAAAAAACTTTTTCAATGAAACATATAAATGTAATAAAATGTACATCTGTACTCTGTTTAGAGCCATGAGTTTATAGTTTGCTGCAATTCAACATGTTTAAAGACATAAATATCAATGCCATTTTCACTCATTTTCTAAATTCTACTTTTGCTTTATTTTTCTTAGGACCATGACTATTGAGAAAAACAAGATTTTAGAAACCTAAAAATTTTCCCAACTTATCTATGCTCCCGAGAAATTCATGAAAGAATTCTTAACACTATGATAAAATGCATCAACTAAATTGCTAAAGTCCTTTTTTATCTGAATCAAGTTCTGTACTATCTCTCTAATAATACCATCTGAAATTCTATTGCTAATATAATGCATATGCCTTTCTGTGAAGAACCGAAGATATTAACTCAATGCAATTGCAAGAATCCTTTCACAGAAATAGCACTTACAACTGTGGTTTCACCACGGCCATGACAGCAAAATGGCCTGTGTGTTTCTCTTACCTATTAGTCTAATATTTTAGTCATTTTATGACCAAATCTTGTCAATTCATTCCAGAAAACTCTAAAATAATTTTTAAAATTATATTTTATCTTTGAATTCAACTTAAGAATATGTTTTATACTTTACTTTTAAGGACATAATTTACTGGATGACTTAATAGGAATGGTAAAAAACACATAATATCAAATTATTCAGGTAGTTTAGCTGTTTATACGGTGCATGATGTTGGAATAAAGAATTCTAACAGAATGCAAGCATATTAATTAGGATCTTTTAGCTTTTGAGAGCCAGGAACTCTTACAGTTGAAGGCAGGGAGAACATTTAGTTTTGAACATTGCTCAAACAATAAAATCAAGGACTTAGACTATACCACTGTGCCTTCTGGAATCTTAATTGCCTTAATTCTCTGGCAGGCTCCTACATTTGAAGCAATTTTTATGTACCTTTTTTGGAGCTAGAGTTGGGGAGTGGAAAGAGAAGTTCCTCAAAGGGGTGCTTGATAGGTAAAGATATTATATACAATATATCCATTACAGAGAAGACAACTTATTTTTTTTTGTAATTTTCTTGTCGTTTGTGGCCCTAATAAAGTATGTATGTAGAAATTCATCACCCGTTGAGTTCCCATTGAAAGTCAGCTTCTTCAAATAGAAACTCTCATCCCATCATCCTTACTTCTCTCCTGCCCTGCCTTTGATGTTTCCTTCACACGCTCATTGGAACCCCATATTCATTGTTAAGATTCCCCATTTTTAAGATAATGGGGAAATGATGTGACTAAGTCCCAAGTGAACTAGTAGCATAAATCTTTTTAATGATATCAAGATTTCATTAAAAATGTTTCTCAATGTTTCTCATAAGTATGTAATTTTCTTTTCTTTCTATCTTTACTCAGTTATATTCTATATTTGATATTTCACTGCAACGATATTTCCTCAGGTTCTTCAATCCTATACTTACCAGAACATATAAGAAGAGCATACATATAAGAAGTGACCAGGGTCACACAAAAGAAACATTTTAGCAAATAGTGTCTCTTCAATGTAGTCCCAAGCTCCTATCCAGCAGCCTTTAGGCAGACAGATTTTTTCTGTTTTTTTTTTTTCATTTTGGAAGTGTGGGAATGTGACTTAAAAATGAAAACAGTGGCAAACATTAAAATCCTGAGAGATTTTACTTAAAAATCTGGAAGTGTAGCTTCTTCCGTTGTCACATGGTTAGTAGTCCTGGAACCGAGCCCTACAATGATCAGGCTGAGCTGTCACTGCCCCTGTAAGCAGCAGGCATGTTCTCTTGTCACAGCATCACTTCTCCACTGGTGGCCTCTGTGACAGCTAAAATCGCTACTCAGGCACAGTCTTTTGTGGTTACTGAGTCAAGGTTAGACATTGATCCTTGTAAAGAAGAATTAATCTATCTACATCTGTTTATGTTTTCACTTATGTGTAGTAACAGACGGCCTGTAGGTAATTGAAAAATTTCTGTAGGTTCAGCATTTTCTGTGGGATTAATATTCTTGCAAATGTTGTAATACAATTTTATTAAATTTTCTCTCATCTTTTCTGCACTTACTTCAGCTTCTCAGAGAACAAAACATCCGCTCTCTCTCCTAGAGTCTCTTCTTCTCATATTTCAGGAATAATTAGTGTATTTATACATTTTTGTTTTTACAGATTATATAGGGTTGGAGAAAATAATCTAAATTTTTAGATATGGGTTATTTGTATAGCATTTATTTAGCAAGTTGGTCAAAAAACAAAACAAAACAAATATAGCTGAGCGCCCTAAGTTTGTAGCTTAAAGAAAATATTACTCTGTGGGACTGGGAAGTTCTCCATGCCTTTGAGTAGCATTTTACAATCAACACTCTCCCCTTTTCAGGATATCGAATCCTTAACAGGAGGTCTGACTGGTTCTAAGGGGGCTGATCCACCGGTAAGTTAGCTTCTTCATTAAATTTAATTATTGATGGATTGAATTATGTACACACCAGGTCATCAGCAGTTACTTGTATGTAATTTGTCATATAGGTAACTTTTTGAAATATGTAGTTATTGCAGTCATACTACAAAAGTGTGAACTTGCTTGTGATGTCATTGGGTATTTTTAAATGTTTTAGTAACTTATAAAATTCATTTCCATGTATTCACTCTAAAAATAAGAATAAAGGCTTCATTAGAATATATAAATAGTTTTATGTCCTACTAATGGGCTACATTGAAAGTTAGAACCTTTGGAATTTGAGACCTTATCATTCTAAATGTGATGCATGATTTTGGTTGCAACACACTTTGAAGTTACTGAGAAATATTATTTTTTCAGCCCATTTAACCAACAATATTGATTCTTGATATCACTGTTTCTTTCCTACTTTACCTAGGAAGCTTCTAGAAAATTAGAAAAAGTATTCAAAAGTTTTAAAGAATTATCATTTTTAAACAACAGTCTACTGTTGGAACATCTTGGTCCTTTCTGTGATGTATGATTTCAGAAAACATTAATTAATATAGCATTTCTAGGATTTCCTATTTGAAGTACAAACAAGAACTCATGCTGTTAGTCTAAAATAATAAGATGAAACTTATTTCAATAAATAGAATGCCCTCATTTTTATCACTGCTTTTTTATTTAGAATTGTGAACTTTAATGTGAAACACACAGAACCCATGTTATCCACATTTAGCTATGCTTCATCTAGGCATCTATGTGGATTATTATATTAAAAAGATAACTGTCAATTGTGGGTTTTCTCTTCTGTCTCCCTCTCAAGTGTCTCTTGATGTTATGTAATCTTTATTAAATTGCTCCTAAAGTAGACTACACAACACATTTTAGTACTTTTCCTGCATTTATTGTCTTAGTCTATGCAAGAATTTAAAAAAGTTATTGTCTTCAGAGAGCTGCTTGTATTTAGTCCCTGAACTAAATAGATTGCAATATAAGACAAGATGAAATGCCAGTCAGCGCAGGAAGTACACTGTGACAGGGCACACGGGCAACCCTGCAGATAAAGAGTACAGACGCTTGCTTATGTGATGTAGTCCACCCTGCTCCCTTGCACAGTGTTTGTACATAGCATTCAACGTTTATTAGAAAAGTCAATTCATTTCCTTCAAAATATCTTTCTCACCTGTTCACTGCTTATGGAAAGATTGCTGCAATTAAGATCAATCACTTTTTAAAAAGTTTGCCTCTCGTTGAAAACAAAACTCAACACCTGTCTTCTGCAAGCAGTGATAAAACTCTTACCCATTATTTACGTGTTAAGATAATTTAGTTTATCATGTCCTGTCAAGAAAGCATCTTTCCAAACATGAAAGATTGAGTGGGCATAAAGCTTAGTTATTGAAAGAAGCCCCTAACAGGGGAAAAAGGTCCCAGAAAGGCAAGATGGTGTTCTGAAGTCAAATTTAATCAACTTTCCCATTAGCCAAATGTGAAGTCTGTGTGTGTATGTATTTTTGCACTATATGTATATTTTTTTCTTTGGATACAACTTCTGATATTGTGAAGATACATGTTCTCTCTTCACTTTGCCCTTCTGTGATGATGGGTATTTTATACTGCTGTCTGAATTTTCTGAAATTCAGTGATTGTGCTTATTTTATAACATTTTGTAGAGATAAGAACATCGTGCAAATTTCAGAGTACTTAGAGTTTAGGCAATCTGGAGGGGGGGTGGTAAAAGTACACATAAATTTAATGTCTCCCATTGTTAAGGAACAGCCTGGAATGTATTACCAGGAGCTATGTAATAAAATCATTTTTAGTGCTCCCTAAAGCTTATATAGAATAGTCTTAAGCATGAACTTGAAATGATAATAGTATTCTTTGATTACTTTAGACATTTAAAAATAAGGCTTTTAATAAATGTATTGTTTTCCCCCCAAGATAGAAAAACTAAAAGTTGGATTAAATTATACCTAACCTAAGTCTGTTTGAAGTTTTATACTATTATTTTCTTTCTTTAAAAGTGACATTGCACTAGATCATCTAAATAATATTATCCATTATATATTTGTAAAATTATGCCTTTTGTATAAATATTTATAGTGTACTTCTAAACCTTTTGTATGAAATTTTCATTGGTAAGAAATTGAACATTCTATAATTTTTACTCACTGTACAGAATGTAAAAGTTGCTGAATGAATGGTCTCATTTCTTTACCAGTATAACAAAATCCTAGATACATCTTTAAATGTAAATGGTGTATTTGAAAATTGCATTTTTTTCTGTGGGTAGACATAAATATTATTCCTGAAGCATAAGAAAAAAGTGAATTTTGCACTTTTTAAAATACCAAGCATGTATAAAAGCTATGTCTAATTTTTCAAATGTCATTATAAATAAATTTGCATATTGCATACCTAGTAAGAATAAATTTGAGGAAATCCAGAAATCTAGTTTGCATTAACATTTTTAACAATAAATGCTAAGTAGGTATTTTAAAAATTCAACTAGCCTCAGTTTTAGTGTTCATAATGAAAGAATAACTCATTCATGATTGTTAGGGGCTTCCTGGTGGCTTTCTTCTGAAAATGATTTCAAAAGTGTGTTTTTAAATTCAGAAACTAGAAATTACTTGCTGCAGGAAATAAAAATTGCAGATTTTTCTAAATCATGCAGTTATCATAGAAAATAAATTCTTCTCTCAGTGAGAAAAATATTGTATGTCAAATGTTAACTTAGAATTTTCTTTGAAAATTATATTAGATATTCTACATTTGGCATATGTTTTTTATTCACAAAAAATTAGATCCTAGATTAACCTTCAGTGAAAAAACATAGCATACATCTATGTATAAAAATAAAGGGAATGAAAATAGGTAATTAAAATCTAATGGGTAAAATATTAAATAGCATTTTATAAAATGTTAAACCAGTTTGCCATGGTGTTTTGAGTTTTAAATATTAACAGTATTAAAATGTAAAAACTTGTGAACTATAAGGTATCAAGGTGTTCTACATGATCAAACTGTCCTCCAGGCTTAGAAAGGCCAGTGTAAGGCCTAAGGAGCTTAGCTTCATACAACCATCAGGGGTTTTGGATACTGACATCCTGGGGCACAAAGCGGGAACACTTTTACTCATCTGTACCAGCTGTACCTGGTATCTGGAAAGCTGCGAATATGCACTTCTGTGTGGAACCAGTATTGTGACAGATGCTATTCTTGTCTTGAGCCAGGGAGCCAGTGACTTGGAGGTGTTGGCCAGCCCCCGGCCAGGAGCCAGGATTTGTCCCTGACTGTGGTCTAAGTGTAAGGTGGGATTAGCAGCTCAACTTGGCCATGAATAAATTTAGTGATACAGACCCCAGCAGACTCATATACACAATGAGGGGAGTTTCTTTTTTTAAATGGTATTAAATGTATTGGGGTTACATTGGTTAATGAGATTATATAAGCTGCAAATGTACAATTCTATAATGCATCATCTAAATATTGCATTGTGTGTTCACCATCCAAATTCAAGTCTCCTTCTGTCACATTATACGTGACCCCTTTTAACCTTCTCTGCCTACCCCACCTCCTTCCACTTTGGTAACCACTATACTGTTGTCTGTGTCTATACATTTTTCATTTGTTTTTGTTCATTTGCTGCTTTCTGTTTTATATTCCATGTATGAGTGCATCATATGTTTCTTATCTTTTTCTGTATGACTTATTTCACTTAGCATGATAGTTGCAAGATCCATCCATGTTGTTGCAAATGGCAGTATTTTATCCTTTCTAATGGCTGAATAGTATTCCATTTTATGGGTACTACATCTTTATCCAATCATCCACTGAAGGACACTTGATGTCTTAGCTACCGAAAATAATGCTGCAGTGGGCATAGGGTACATGTGTCTTTACTAATAAATGTTTTCAATTTTTAAGGCAGATATCCAGAAAAGGTATTGCTGAGTCATATGGTAGCTCTATTGTCAATTTTTTGAGGAAACTCCATTATATTCTTCATAGTTGCTGTTCCCCCAGCAGTATTTGAGGGTTCCATCGTCTCTACAACCTCTCCAACCCTTGTTATTTCCATTTGACTAGTGATAATAGCCATTCTAACAGGAGTGATTTGTTATCTCACTGTGGTTTTGATTTGCATTTCTCTTATAGCTAAAAAAGTTAAGCATGTTTTCATATATCTGTTGGTCATGTGTGTGTCTTGGGAGAAATGTCTAAAGAAATGATCAACAAAATAAAAAGGCAACTGACTGAATGGGGGAAAATATTTGCAAACAATATCTCTGATGAGGGGTTGATATACAAAGTATATGAAGAATTCATATAACTTAACAACAAATAAACAAACAAATAATTAAATAAAAATGGTCAGAAGACCCCAGTTTCTCTTTTTAGTCTTGCTCCAGAAATACTCTGATTTTTAAGTATGTGTTGATTTTCTTACAATTTTTGGTTTCTTTTTAAGAGTTAATAGAAACAAAATCTAATAAGGAGTAATGTGGATCCTAGACTACATGAAACATTCTATGTTGGTCAAATGTGGAAGCATGATATTTGAGCATGCCTTCATCCATGCTTGACTTAAGTTCACCTCATTGCTTCATTCAGAATTTATGGCAAGAACGCCACTAGGGGTATTCAGTTCTTCCCTTGTATTTCTTTCTATTTGTTACCTTAGAGTAATAAGATCTTTAAATTTGCTTCCTTCACAACTTGGTACTTTTAATTGTTCTAAGTTTCCTTTATCCAAATGCTAATGGTTCTCTTTATTTCTAAAGTGTGGTTAAAAAGCTATTCCCAGTCTAATTCTTATCCTTGGGCTTGATGTGTATACTTTCTTGAACATTCTCCAGCTCTCTTAATTTTTTCCCGACTGAGGAGCCAGAATTATATATTCCATACTTTTGTACTTTCTGTTCTCATTTTAATGGTCTTCCTGATGGTTCATAGCAATTTGAGTAAACACTCCACAGAATTTGAAAGAAATTTAATTTCCTAAGGATGCACTTTAGACCAGGATATATATGTTTCAAATTTTAGATGATCCGAAATGTAAAAGTCTCCAAAACTGATTTTAATTTGATTATTCAGAAAATGCCAATGCTGTCTACTTATCTGCTAGATTTGCTCTGCTTCACATGTGCTAGATTTTTGTAATGTTTTGGTAAAACAAAGGCAAAAATACATAGTCTTATATTTCAGAATCTTGTAATACAGTGAAATAGGGAGGTTAGTATAAACCAATTACAATATAATGTAAGCAAAGGATAAAATGAAAGCAAGAGGATTATGTAATCCAGTTGCTGGAAATGAAAAGGGGCTGGAAAATAAAGGAAGGTAAGTAAAAGGAAATAACTTGGTAATTGCAGGATGATTTGAACTTGCCCACTGAAGAAGGTGGAGCATGACATTTTAAGCAGAGGAAATAGTGCCTGTGTAGATCAAAACATGAGAAAATAACAGTATGTTTAGAGTATGATATAAGCTGGAGGATAGGAAGTAGTGGCGAGATACAAGGTAGAAGGTTGGCAGGGTAAGAACTAAGACATGCCATAGAAAGAATTTGTATTTTGCATTAAGGATCATCAGGACCCATTAAAAAGTAAAACATGCAAATCACTTAATTAGCCTTCTCCTTTAGAAACATTTTCTTGGCTCTGGTTAGAAAGTGATTTAGAGAAAAGATCTCATGCAGAGATACCAGTGAAAAGACTCTTATAGTCATCCAAAACAAAGATCATGAAAATGATAATGGTAACTTCTATCTTACTGTATTATAAAACTAATTGAGGGTAGTATCTCAGGAGAAAGTCAGCATTTTATTTGGGTAGAGCACTAAATTATCAATATGAGTCTATATGGCAATTGAGAATAGAGAGGAATGGACTGATATTTGAGATATTAAGGACATAATGAGTACACAAAAATTGGTGGTTGTTTGGAGGGAAGAGAATGACACTTACTGAGAAGCTGAGGGTAACTTTTGAACTTTTCTGGTTCGGCAATTGGGAGGATAAGAATCCCATGAACTGGAGAATTTTTGGAAGGATGATGAAGAGTTCGGTTTTGGACACATTAAATTGAGTGGACAGATTTGACAATACCTAAATGATTTTGAAATTTAAAGGTGATATCTCATTTATAGCCATATTGAGTAGTTAAGAGAAATTATTGGAGTCAATGAAATCACTTCTCCAAAATGTGTCCTGAGTGTGAAGGTAAGAGAGTTCTTCCCTGAGAAATAAAAGCATTAAATAAAAATCAGAGGAAAGGGAAAGATAAGAGGATGTGTATGCCTCAAAAAAAAGATAAAATAGGGGTGAACACAAGGAAGGAACAGCAGGAATATGTGGAGTTGTGAATGACAATGTCAGGAGAGGATGGGGAAAGGATTTATTGGCAGTTTCATGGTGTTGAGAGTTCAAGAACAAAGAACCCATTGAAATTTAGCTACATGAAGAGAAAGGGAATCTAGGTAAGAATAATTTTAGTGGAGTAATTCAGCTAGAATAAAGTTTCCAGTGGCCTAAAAAATTAATGGAAAATAAGAATTGGATTCAGTGGCCATAAAAAATAATTCCAAAGTGCTTAATCATAAAAGAAGTGGGAGGAAATAACAGCCAATATAGAATGTGAGGTTGAGAGGCAATTATTTTTAACAGAAAATTTGAGTATGTTGAGACATGTGGAAAGCACACACAGAGAAAGAAGAATTTATTGAGGGAAGATAAGTCAACTGATAGAGCAGTAGATGAGGCAGAAAAAGATGGTCCCCAGGACATGTTATACAGAAAGAACAATGTCTCTTCAAATTTGAGATAAGGGTAGAAAAAAGGATGGAAGCTAATGCAAGCATATTTGTAGATGCGGATCTCACCAAGTTGAAAGTTTCCATTTAACAACTTCTATTTTCCTCACAAGTAAAAAAGCTAATTAGCTGACAATGGCAGGGGACATGATGGGATCTGGTATTGTAGAAATATGGAGATTTATCTAGCTTGATGGATTGTAGGAGAACCAAGTAAACCATAGATGGATTGGTGGCAAGTGTTTGAGGTCCACTTGTGGTTGTCAAGTTGTAGTGGTTATAAATGACTCAAAGGCATTTTTCCCCCCTACAATAGTGCTGTGTAGCTCGGGTGTGGGGGTAGGGGAGAATGCCCACAGCCATTTTGATTTCAGATTGTTGTCTGCTAGACCATTGCTATGGACGTCCAATGGGACAAGGTAACAGAATTTTATTAGCAATAATGTCATAAAGTCTAAGCTGAATAAAAATTATAGTGAAGGCAGGAAGGGACTGATAAGGCAGAAAATTAAAGTCTGATTGAATTTGAAAAAGCAGGAGCAGTGGGTAAACTAAGAAGGACAAAAGATTTTGGTGAGAGGGTGGGATGCTTCATTTAAGTATTTGAGGATCAAAACAATTCCAGGTTCTATAAGATCCAGGTTGTGGTCATGGAAATGGTGAAGGACAGAAAAAGTGAAACTCTGAAACTGATGACGTCAAGAAACTTAGAGGTCAGTGTTGGAGGGATCATATATGTGGGCCCTGAAATCTTTCTTACCCATAATCAATTCCCCTGATAATCAAAACTTGTTTTACGACTTAAATACCATCTAGACACTGATAACTAAAAAATTTATATCTCTGTACTGGATCAAACCCCTAAACTTCAGAATTGTGTATCCAACTAAATATATGTTTGGCACATCCCCTTGAATATCCCGTAAGAATTTAAAGCATAACAAGTTCAAAAGTGAGCTGATCTTGTCACTCTCTACAAATCTCCTGCAGTTTTCCCTGTATCAGTTAATGGCTACTTAAGGATACTATTTCCAGGAGTCAAAATTTTAGAGTCATCCTGTAGGTTCTACCTTCATAATTTATCCAGAATCCAACCAATTCTCACCACCCCTACAAAACTGTCACCCTGATCAAATCCATCATCCTTTCTCACATGTCCATTTTCAGTGAACCAAGCAGGAAAAATTTCTTAAACTATAAATCAGATTATGTCACATCTAGATTTAAATCTTTGTTGGCTTTCTATATGATAAAAAATGTCCCCAAGTCCACGGTGTGGTTTCTAAGATCCTTCGTAACTTTTTCCCTTGCAGTGAGTGCCTCTAAGAACTCATCTAGTACCTTGCATTCCTAACTCATTTCACTTGGGTAGCACTAACAATGTTGCTGTCCCTCTACTGAGGTAAGCACATGCTATTATTCCTTCTGCTTTCCATGCAGGCTCCACAGATATCCCTATGCTTATACCCTTACTTCCTTTAGGTTTCTGTTCAAATGCTACTTTGACAGAGAGATCATTATGAACACTCAATATTCTTTTCCCTGCTCCTACATGTTTATTGTTTGTTTTGTTTTACTAGAATATATACTCTATATAACTAGAGACTCTGTCTCTTTTCACTATTCTATTCCAAAGGGATAGAATAATACCCATTTTATGAGTTCCTGTATGATCATATTTGTGTGCTTAAGATGATAAGACTATGCTCTGGCTGGGTTGCTCAGTTAGTTGGAGGTGGAGGATACCGGGCAGCGGTATCCATCATGGCTGCAGATGCTCGTCCAAACATGAGAAAAACATACACACGGACAACTGAGTCCTGTGGGGAAATAGGTATGAAAGGCCACTCTCTCTAGTGGAGAGCACCTTGGCTATCCTCCCTAAGGGAGAGCGCCTCATTCTCCCAGCCGAGCAGGCTATTATTGGGTTTGTTTACACAGGAATTCAGGTAAAGCTCATTAATCATTGCCAGGAAGTAAGGATCAAACAATAGATAACAAAGAACTCTGAGGGCCTATTTTGAGTCACACTCAGATAGCTAAAGAGCTGCAAAACTTAGAAACAAACTTACTTCTTGTTTGGACCCTTACCATTTAATTGAGAGCATTCTAAACAAAGCAGGTTTCACAGGATTTTACATATTCTTTCTTAGGCCTGAATGCCCCGGGAACCCGCCCTTTCCAGCACAGGGCTGCACCACCCTCTGTCATTGTTTCAGGTTTAGGTGGAGCAAGGGAAGTAAGGCAGCCAAGAGATTAGATTTTCTGGCAGACAATGAGGACTCAGGCTTTGTCAAAGCTGAGGGGCGAGGGTCCATCACCTCCTTTTGCTGTAGCCCCCAAAGTCCTTCCTTGGGGGCCTCCCACATGATCGTGCCTGTCTTAGGTCATTCCCCACTTGGGGAATCTTACCCGTCATTGGCTAACCGATCAAGACCAAGCACTGGGGACCAGGCAGGGTGAAGTAAAAGGAGCAGAAGCGGTACTCCTACCAGGGAGATAAGCTTTTGTCTCCTTGCTGTCTTATGGGTCCAAGGTCGTTCCCTTAGCCTTTGCCTTGGTGGGGGTTATAGCTTTTGATACCAGACAGGGCAGTTCCCAATGGTTGGAACATTGTCCTGTTACTCCAAGGTTGTGGGTTCTATCCCCAGTCAGGGCACATACAAGATGCAACCAGTGAATGAATAATAAGTGAAACAACAAATTGGTGTCTCTCTCTCTCTGTCTCTCTCAAGTCAATTAAAAAAGATGATAACACTAGCAAAATGCTGCATGAAAGAAACTGAAGCTGTTATAATAATTCAGGAGTGAGATTATATGGATGCAACTCAGACTATGGTAGTGGTAGTAAGAATTAAAATAGCAGATAATAAAATCTTACCAGAACACTGTAAGTAGAATCTTATAGTGGAGTGGGTAAAGAAATAGGACTGAAAGATAATGTTAAACGTTGGCCACTGGGAATAATATTAAATCAAAAGGATATAGTTTGTATACTGTATATCTTATTTAATTCATCCTGTTTAATTATTAGTATATATCAGCCTCTTGAAAGCAGAAATTTCTGTCTGATTCACAGCTGCAACCATAATGCTCTAAACATGACTGGCACATAGTAGACCTTCAATAAATATTTAATGAGCAAATTAATGAACCAAGCATGATAATACCAGTAAGTCTGAAGATGAAAAAATGTGAATGAGCATTTTCAAACTTTAATAATTAAATAGATGTGAAGTGTAGCTTCCACCTTTGATTTGGAATTTTATTTAAATACTCAAAGCATAGTACCATTGGTAATAAGTATCCCCACATTCTATGGAGAAGTGCTAGACATACTCACCACAAACTTCGTAATTTCTAGAGTAGTAACAGTCCTAGAAGTGTAAATCATCACCTTTATCCTCTCTAAAACAATGAGAAAGGAATAATTAGCAGAGTTGCAGCTGGTAGGGAGTCCTGCAAGGTTTTTACTTCTGAAGAAGACAAGAGCTTGCTTCTCCAAAGTCAAATGAGGGTGGCCCAAAGCAATGCCTTATGCATGATCTCTCTGTTTGGGATATATTTATTCAGCAGCTAAAGCAGCATGTGATTCCATGAAATAAACGTGAGGGCAGAAGCAAATTAATGTGTATTCCATGTGTAAAACTGAATCAGGTGCTCCTATGTGCCAGTATAGGTATGGGATGGAAAGAAAGAAATCAACATCATTAATTAATTAACTAATTAATTGATTAATCTTTCAGCTTGTCAAAATAGGTACTTAATGTTGGTATCATGAGTGAAGATCTAGTCAAAATAATACACAAGAATTTTATCATGAAAGAAATGTGAGGCTTAGCATATATGATACCAGAAGATCTCCATGGTTGGTAATTTCTTATTCGTTAATGCATCACTGATTAGAACTATTCAGTAGAACTATTAAACATCTATCTTTCAACACAATTGAAATACCTAATTGGAGGACACATTAGAATGTAGGTTGCTATATTCAGAAATTTAAATTATGTTAAATATGAAAATGAACAAAGAGATATGCATTATAAGCTAACACCTGAAAGCTGGGCTTGAATAACACTGCATGTGGGGAATGTGTTTGAGATCTGTCAGCATATATCATTTCACTGATGATTAATGTCATGGGCAGCATTTCAGAAATGACTTTTTCAGTATTGGTCAAGGTATTTGGGAAGCTCAGAGTAATAAACAACTTCTTATTGGAAATAGATTCTTACTTGTTACCTACTGTTAATTTCTAATCAATCTGTAAGAATAACTTTACTTGAAATTTTTTGAAGGAAAACCAGTATGTTAATGAAAAAGGACAAATAAATTAAATAAATCAGGAACTTGCATTATTGGCAAGGTATATTATTTTTGTTACTAATAAAACATTGACATGTATAAAGGTATACTTAGTTTCCTGATCATAAAAGAATAAAGTTTAATATGAATTATTTTAATTTACTTCTCCTTGCTTCCCAAAGTACCCATCATAATTCTGTCAAATATAATGATATAATTTCAACTGCAGATATTATACATATTTGTATTTTGTTCTTTTTTCTACCTTCTTTTCTATTTCTGTTTAATTATATTATACATAAAATGATTTGTATATATGTGTGCATATACTTATATATAGCACATATAAACACATGAATATATAAAACATATATAACATATATATCTATCTATATGTATTTCCTCTTACAAAAAAGGACAGATATTTTAGTTTCTTGAATCCTTGACTAAACAAAAGAGTGGTTTCTAATTAGACTGTCTTATCTAACACATTTAAGTGGGACTATTTATATTCTTGATCAAAGATGCATATAATTTAGGATGTTTAGCTGAAAAAACAGATGGGTAAATTCAGCTTTATACACATAATTGCTCATTAAAATGTGAAAAATATAAACTAAAAATAAAGGTTTAATTAGAAAGCATGTTTGTAATGCCTTGTGTGTGCTCAGGACTATTCTGGGCACTTCAGAAAAAATAAAAGATAACAACTCAGTGCTGTAGCTATTTGCACTCTAACTGGTTAACAATTGTTTCTTTTAAAAACATGATCCATAAGTGTAAAATAGGGTATACAGAAGTAAATAATACAGAGATACACAAAAAATACTTTTGCGTATAGGGAAATAATGATGACAAGTATATTTTAGGGGATCTTATTTTTATTTTCTGGGAAGACATTTTATTTTATTTTTTAAAGATTTTATTTACTCATTTTTAGAGAGAGGGGAAGGGAGGGAGAAAGAGAGGGAGAGAAACATCAATGTGTGAAAGATACATCAATTGGTTACCTCTCACATGTCCCCAACTGGGATCCTGGCCCACAACCCAAAAACATGCCCTGACTGAGGATCGAACCAGTGACCTTTGGTTCACAGGCCAACACTCAATCCAGTGAGCTACACCAGCCAGAGTGGAAAACTTATTTTAGCAGGTAAATGTGGAACCAGGTCTTGAAGAACTAATTTGCATCAAAGTAAAGTCTGGTTTTGAATAATAGTAAATTGAGGGTCTTTCTTCTCCTGGTATCCCAAAGTAGTTCAATTCTATAGGCTTTAGGATTTTTACTTACTTATTTATTTTTAGAGAGAAGGGAAAGGAGGAAGAGAGAGAGATGGAGAGAAACATCCATGTGTCAGAGAAATATTGATTGGTTGCCTCTCTCACACTCCCAACAGGGGACCTGGCCTGCAGCCCACCCATGTGCCCTGACTAGGAATTGAACCATTGATGTTTTGGTTTGTGGGAAGATGCCCATCCCACTGAGCCACACCCATCAGGGCTCTACAGGCTTTAGCAACTAATGAAACTGGCTGCTGCCACTTGTTTACAGTACATCTTTTTAAATGTATTTGTCAATGTTATTTAGAATATAAAATTAAATCTTGTTTTTGTTTCTTTTAAAAATTATATATGGGATTTTTTTATAGGAAGTCCTAAGCACCCTTCATGTGCTTGTGTATTCATAAGCCTCAATGAGTTTAAGCTACTGGGTATGCTTGCACCCAGCTGACCCTCTAAGGAGGGTCTGAATGGCAATTCCAGCATAGGATGAGGTAACAGGATATCCATGGATCTAGGGCTGCTACTGTTGCTTTTTCAGGGATCTCGATATGGTGATTGATTCTCTATCTCCTTCAGCAAAATAAGAAAGTTTTCTGAGAATTTGCTTCCTTTTCACTATTAGTGTTCATTCACCATAGCTTGGCTGGGTAAGAAATTACAAACTTCTTTGTCTTTGCATCCTCCCCTTTGCTCTCGCTGAGCTTCCAGAGGAGGCAGCATTTAGGGCTTCCTTGCTCTCTAGAATTTGTCTCTATGTGAAGGAACGTTCATCTGCAAGGAAGACAACTTGCTTTAGCTACCTCTCAGTAACTATAATAGATTGTCTTTTACAAATGCATACAGTCTGGGAAACATGAAACAGCAAAATGTAAATGCTTGATATTGCATGCATATTCTTTTTTCCCGTCTGATATTAATTATAACCACTATGGATACTTCAAAAAGAAATCTGATTTTATATACACACACACATACTCACACTGTGTATATGTGTCTGTGTACACACCTATTATATAAACATACATATGTAATGATGAGAATGACATCCAATTGCCTTTACCACATTCTAATTATTTAGAAGCAAATCACATGAACATAAGGACCACTTCTGTCTGACACATGAGGCCAGAAAAATTATAAATTAAATTTAAAAGTTTTATGTTTTTGCCTCCTTTGTCAAATATTAATTTACTGTAAAAGTTTGGGTTTATTTCTGGGCTCTCTAGTATGTTCCATTGATCTATGTGTCTGTTTTCATGCCAGTGCCATGCTCTTTTGATTACTGTGGCCTTGTATTATAATTTGATATCAGGTAGCATGATTCCTCCATCTTTGTCCTTTCCCAAGATCACTGTTACTGTTTGGGGTCTTTTGTGGTTCCATATATATTTTTGAAAATTTATTCTACTTCTGTGAAATACATCATTAGTATCTTGACAGGAGTTGTGTTGATTCTATAGATTGCTTTGGGTAGTATGGACATTTTAATGCTGTAATTCTTTCCATCCATATACACAGTATATGCTTCCACTTATGTTTTGTCTCCTTTAATGTCTTTCTTCAGTGTTTTATAATTTTGCAAGCACAGGCTTTTTACATCCTTAGCTAAGTTTATTCCTAAATATTTTTTCTGAAGCAATTGTGGATGTGATTGTTTTCTTAGTTTCCCATTCCGATAGTTCGTTATTGGTGTATAAAAATGCAAATGGTTTCTGGATATTTTGTACCCTGCTACTGTACTGCATTTGTTTATCATTTCTAGTAAATTTTTGGTGGAATTGTTAGGGTTCTGTATTTATAGTACCATGTCATCTGTTGATAATGACAATTTTACTTCTTCCTTTCCAATTTGGAAAAAATGTAAAATTAATAATTTAAAAACATTTGTTTAATGTTTACAATTCAATAAATGTAATTGACATATTGGCTAATGGGGAAAATCATATTATTACATAGATGCAGACAAAATATAGACAAGCATTTGGCATTTATAATGACATATTTTATATTATACATTGATCACATAATGACTAAAAAATGTAATGGTTTCATAGTATTATATATTGAGACAGTAATTATTTCTAATGGTAATATTTCCACATCTAAGAATAGAAGTGAACTTATTTATTAACTAATTAGTTAATGTCTTTATGTTATCCAAATATTTGTTAATTTAATTTTCCAGGAACTCAACTGTTTTCTCTGTTCATGTGCACTCATGAGGATCTCTTCTGTTAAAATATTGGCAGCTCTTCATAGACATTCACTATAAAGAAAATATTACTCTATATTTATTAAATTATTTATACATCAAAGTATTTATACATCAGTATTTATTCATAGAGTACTCTACACTTATGAAATATATAGCTGGATTTATTTCTATTTAATAATAAATATTTTTCTCTCACTCTTCCTTCTCTCTTTCTTTCCTTTTTATTTAACCAAACATAATAGTTCTTCCAGATCTTTCTATATTTAACAGCTGGAATTGTATCTAATTTTTAAAATTAATTTAATATAATTACTGCATCATATAACTTATTTTTTGGCCAACCATACTAAATGAAATGAAAACATTTTAAAGAAATGTGACTTTTACCCTTGTTTGAATTTTTTGAATGTGAAAAAGAAAAGATGGATTATTACAAGTACATTATATAACTGGGTATAATAAGTATATTATATTTCCTGGATATTAGGAGAATAAAAATATTTGCAAAAATGAGTATACTTATACATATTTAAAATGTTATGAAAAAATGTCACACTTATTATATAAAACATAATAGGCATGAGAATTAAGATTTAAAAGGTAATGTTCATCTATTTTGCTAATCTGAGCAGAACTTTAATTCTAAAAACAAATCACCAGGACCTCTAGACAAAATGGAAGCGTAGGTAGATACACTTTGCCTCCTCGCACAACCAAAAGCAGGAAAACAACAAATTTAAAAAACAAAAAATAACCAGAACTTCCAGAAAATTAAACTGTATGGAAGTCTGACAAATAGTTAGAGAAGAAACATTCATTCAGACTAGTTGGAAGGGTGGAGACAGCTGGTGGGGAGAGGATTCAAGGCAAGGTGCTGGCCAGAGGACTAGGAGAGGCAACAAGCTGGTGGACTTGGTGGTCCCACATTTTCATTCAGACACACTGGGAGGAACAACTGGGGAGCAAGAAAGACCACACAACCTAGGGTTCCAGCATGTGAAAAGAAAGCCTCAAAACCTCTGGTTGTAAAAACCTGTGTGGGTTGTGGTGGTGGGAGAAACTCCCAGCCTCAAAGGATTGTTCATTGGAGAGACACACAGGGCCCTAGAATGCACACATAACCACCCACCCAGGAATCATCATTAGAAGGGTCTAATTTGCTTGTGAGTGGCAGGGGAAGTGACTGAAAGCAGGGTGAGAGCGGAGCAAGTGGCATTGTTTCCTCTTGGACCCCTCCCCCACGTACAGCACCACAGTGTAGCAACGTAAGTTGTGCTCCCCTGGCAAATACCTAGGCTCTACCCCTTACTATGTAACAGGCATGCTGAGACAAAAACAAAAATATGGCCCATATGAAAGAACAGATCAAAGCTCCAGAAACAGAACTAAGCAATGAAGTGATAGCCAACCTATCAGATGCAGAGTTCAAACACTGGTAATCAGGATGCTCACAGAAATGGTTGAGTATGGTCATAAAATGGAGGACAAAGTAAAGGCTATGCAAAGTGAAATGAGGAGAAATATAGAGGGAACCAATGGTAAAGGGAAGGAAATCAGGACTCAACTCAACCATTTGGAGCAGAAGGAAGAAATAAACATTCAACAAAACAAAGAAACAAGAATTCAAAAAAAAAATGAGGAGGGGCTTAGGAACCTTCTGGACAACTTTAAACATTCCAACATTCAAATCATAGGGGTGCCAGAAGTAGAAGAGGAAGAGCAAGAAATGGAAAACTTATTTGAAAAAATAATGAAAGAGAACTTCCCCAATCTGGCAAAAGAAATAGATTTCTAGGAAGTCCAGGAATCTCAGGGGGTCCCAAAAAAGTTGGACCCAAGGAAGTACACACCAAGGCACATCATAATTCCATTACCCAAGATTAAAGATAAGGAGAAGATCTTAAAAGCAGCAAGAGGAAAGGAGACAGTGACCTACAAAGGAGTTCCCATAAGATTATCAGCTGATTTCTCAAAAGAAACCTTGCAGGCAAGAAGGGGCTGGAAAGAAGTATTCCACGTCTTGAAAGGCAAGGATCTACATCCAAGATTACTCTATCTAGCAAAGGTCTCATTTAGCATGAAGGACAGATAAAGTGCTTCCCAGATAAGGTCAAGTTAAACAAGTTTATCATCTCTAAGCCCCTATGAAATACAATGTTAAAGAGACTTATTTAAGAGAAAGAAGATGATAAAAAATGTGAACAATAAAATGACAACAAACTCACAACTATCAACAACTCAACCTAAAAAAATAAAAACAAAAACAAACTAAGCAAAACAAGTAGAACAGGAACAGAATCACTGAAATGGAGATCACATGGAGGCTTATCAGCAGGAAGGGTGGGGGGAGAATGGAGAAAAGTACAGTGAATAAGAAGCACAAATGGTGGGTAGAAAATAGACAGGGAGAGATTAAGAATAGTATAGGAAATGGAAAAGCCAAAGAACTTATATATATGACTCATGGACATGAACTAAGGGGTGGGGAGAGATGCTGGTGGGAGAGGGTGTGCAGGGTAGAGGGGAATAACGGTCAGAAAAAAATGGGACAACTGAAATGGCATAATGAATAAAATATATTAAGAAAAAAGAAAATGAACAGCAAAAATATCACCAAAATACATTCATTATTACTAATAATTAGGTATGGAATTTATGTTACTATGATTTTAAAATATTGATAAATGCCTTTTGACCCAGTGATTCCACTTCTGGGAATATAACCAAAGGAACCCAAAACACTAATTCAAAAGAACATAAGCACCCCTATGTTCATTGCAGCATTATTTGCAATCACCAAGATATAGAAGCAGCCCAAGTGTCCATCAGTAGATGAGTGGATAAAGCAACTATGGGACATTTACACAGTGGGATACTACTCAGCCTTAATAAAGAAAATTT
The DNA here is from genome assembly GCA_004024845.1 of Tonatia bakeri. NCBI lineage: Eukaryota > Metazoa > Chordata > Mammalia > Chiroptera > Phyllostomidae > Tonatia > Tonatia bakeri. Next base: position 23,397 of record PVIA01009907.1, on the reverse strand, counting down.
TGCCCTTTGCAAGAGTTTGGATTAAACTGGAGAGCATTATTGTAAGTGAAATAAGCCAGTCAGAGAAAGACAATATCATGTGATTTCAGTCATATATGGAATCTAATGAACAAACTGAACTAAGAATAAAAACAGAGACAGACTCATAGATGGAGAGCAGGATGACAGCTGAGGGCTAGGGTAGAGGAGGAGTGGTTCAAGGGGGAGTGATTGAGCAAAAAGGAAAAAGGACTCATGGACATGGACAACAGTGTGGAGATTGCTGTGGGGAAGAGGTTGGTATAAGGTGACTAAATGGTAATAAAAAAATACAATATAAATAAAGAAAAAATAAAAATGTATAAACTAAAAATAAAATATTGATAAATTTCTGGAACTTGTTTTTTGTAATTATGTTTTGTTTATCTTATGTTTTTAATATCAGAATTTAATATGTCTCATCCCCAAAATATTCAGGTATAACATAGCCTTTATCTGGTATTGTTTTTAGTATTAAGCTAAAGAATACAGTTGATATCTTGGGTCATATGGTGGGCCTTCCTTCCTTCCTTCCTTCCTTCCTTCCTTCCTTCCTTCCTTCCTTCCTTCCTTCCTTCCTTCCTTCCTCTTTCCCTCCCTTTCTTCCTAAAATTTTTCCCTTTATTGTATTTTAGTTATAGTTGTCCCTCCTTTTATCCCAATTACTCACCCCTACCCTATCCTGCCCCACTCCCACTGCCAGTCCCCCTGCCAAATGTCCATGCCCATGAGTCCTCTATTAATGTTCCTTTGCTTATGTATGGATCCGTTTCCTTTGGAGCATTAATCAACTCTTTGCTCATCAAAATAAGTCTGGATTTGCTCATCAAAACTAGATGATGTTGGATGTCATAAGACACACAGAAAGAATGCCATGTTCTAACCCTTCTAATTACAAAATTACCAAAACATTAAATTCACATCTTTTAATGCTTTTTAAAGAACTTTAAATATTTATTCGGGCACGAAGTATTTTCATTCTCAAGATACTTAAAGAGAAGTCCCATTTATATTAATGTTGAAGATGTGCCAAGAATTCAATTATACTGTTTCCAAAGTGTAACTATAAAAATACAGGTTTTGCTAAAGTGTATGAAGGTTTTTATTTAGCTGTCACATCGAGCAGAATTTCCATAGGCAGTCATCTAACTCTATTATTTTTTGCTGTCAAGGTTGGATTTGATAGGAATGACTGAGAAGACTACTTTCCTTCCTTTTCACTTCTTATTGCTTCTGGCAGACTAGACATTTTTTAAGCTAAAAAATCATTTTTATTTCATATTTTTCTCATCCTATCAGATAACTCTATAATCCTACACTTCAGTTAATAGACTAACAGTGTTATATTTAATTTTTAGAATATTTGATTTATTTTCTCCACAGCTCATGCAATACACAGTATTATTGCCTTGTGCCTTCCTTTTCCCTTTTCATTGTTTTCTCATATTTTGTCATTGATACCTATTTAGATTTACAGATATTTCTGTTCATTTTCCTTTCTTCTTCACTTGTACTTTTCACCCTGCAGCTGAGTTTGTTACTCTTCTCTAGTTCTTAGATACTCCCATTGTTTCTTGCTAACAACCTTTGAGCACACGCCCTGACAAAGTTAAATTAAGGTGTAGTCCCTTGTTCTCAAGTGATCACACAGACTGTGTGCATGCGTACACGCACACACACACACGCTACTGTATGTTTTCGTTTATGTTTATATATTTACATTTATTGTGTATATATCTCTATCTATATATATATCATATGCTACATATAAAATATGCCTCTAAAATTATGCACCTTTCACGTGAAGGGAACAAAGAGGTACTGTTACTAAGAGTGGAAGACAAGGTCCAGGAATCTCTTTTTGAGAAAGTGACTTATAAAAAAATGAATCTTCAGACATGACCTTATTTGAAAATATAGTCTTTGTAGATGCAATTATGAGGATCTTGAAATAAATCATTCTGGATGTAGTTGGGCTTTTAATCTAATGGTTGGCACCTTCATAAGGTGAGGATAGCATACGGGAGATGCTCAGAGGAGAATGCACTGTGAAAATGGAGACAGATTGGAGTCATGCCCCAACATGCTGAAGAATGCCAAAGATTCCTAAGTACTACCAGAAGCTATGAGAGAAACGTGGAGGAGATTCTCCCTCGGAGTTTCCAGAAAGAAACAAGCCTACCTGACAACTCGATTTCAAATCCTGGTGTCCAGAACTTTGAGTGATTTATTTGTTTCTGAAAGTTCCAATATTTGAACAACTTGCATTTCTCTGTGCCTGGTTCTATGGGACTTCTAATTTATTTCTGTATGTATTGCAATTATGATTAAATACCAAACATTGTGTTGGAAAAAAAGAAGAAAACACTGAAGTAAATTATATATACCCATATATATTCATAAGTAGCCACCTGTTTTTATCAGGCTATTATTTTGGTGGGTTTAGCTGGAAGGTAGCAGTTGAGGGTGAGTTGGGCATTAGTGACAATTTTAGTGCAACACGCACTTAAAATTCCTCTATTTTCAACTACATCTATGTTGTATTTTGTATGAGTTTTTAAATGCCAGAGAGTTTGTCTAAGTGTTCCTGTTCCACCCTCAACTTTCAGAAGACTCTGCATGCCTATGCTAAAAAGAGTAAGGGACGACTCTGTGCTTTCTTGCGCTTTTCTGCGCAATAGACCACTGTTGCTTGTTATTCTACAAGGATTATGGTATGAAGCTGGCTCTGTGCACCAAGCCTCAGGTCTTGGCCTTTCTCCATTTTCCTGCTCTTTCTCGGTGGATTTCAGGTTTTCTACCTTTTCTCCAAGGCAGCAGATCTCTGTCTTGAGTCAGTGGGTGTTTTTACAAGCTAACCTCCTGCCCTTTTCCCACAGCAATAAACCTCCTGTTTAGTCACTGAAGAGTCCTGGGTTTCTTGCACTTTTCTCAAAGGCAGATTTTTTTAACTTCTTGGGAATTCTGGTTAGAGGAAGGGGACTTCTATTCCCTCCCAGTAGCAGCTGACCTTGGCTTGGGAGTAAGGGGTGAGAAGATTCTCTGTGCCATCCATGGTGGCAACCAACCTTCACCTGGCACTTATGAAAGGGTTTCCTTCCTCCCTCCCGGACAGATGCCAGTTCTTATCAAGGCAAGACCGGATGTTAGATGCTAGAAGAATTGTTTGCGCTTACACAAGGAGCAAATGTCTTTTTCTCTTTTCATGCCTATCTCCAAGCAGCAGCTGAGCACGTCTTGCAAAAGAGCTGTTAGTCAAGCAGGTGTAGACACCCCCTGGGCGTGGAGCTCCCAGGAATTCTGACCTTTCATAATAGACACAGTAAGCTTTTAAGAATTAGTTAACATGTGAGTTTATTTCTTACCTACTTTTATGGCTGCTTTCACTTGTGTCCCATGTTCTACCAATAGTTAAACTGTTTGTGTATCTTGTCTTTCCTTAGAGGGTCTTGTTAACGTTGGGAACTTGGTCCATCTGGATGTCTGGCATCCTAAGAGCTCTGATTATTATATAAAACTTTATGTTCCTTTTTTTTAGATCACTTTGTTCTTCTTCATTGTTAGCAAGGGAAAAATGCTCTCTTAACACTTTCTATATCCTAAGTGAAAATAGAACTTCTTATCTAATTTATTTTTCCAGTATTACATAAATGAAGAATGTATTATTCTTTCTTTGGTTAGTTACTAGATAAACTCTTTGGCCTGTGCTAAGGAGTGATAGGAACCAAATAATGTAAAATCTAAACAGTAGAATAGGCTTCAGGAAGGTGAGATGCAGCACTCTGAGAGACTTGAAGGAACTGAGGGTGTTAAAGAAATAGCACATTCAAACTTTCTACATCATACCCAGGAAATAATAACCTTGAAAGAAATAGTGGATAAAAATCACCATCATTATTTAATTTCTTCTTTCTTTTATTTACTTCCTTCTTTCTATGGTATCCTAGTTCCCCTCTATTTTCAAAGAACATCTCAGCCAAACTTTCCTTCTCACCATCTTTGTTCCATGTCTTTGCTTATGAATATACAGTGGATTTTTTAATTTAAATTTTAACTTTGAATTTTTAAAACCTCCACATTTTCAGTGACTGAATTGCTCCAAAATTTATTTGTACAATTGGCATTTTTAAGATAAAAATCTAACTTTAATTCAATCAGTGAAATGGAATGATAAATAAAGATAAATTTTAAGTGACAAATGCACTTTTAGTGTTCATTTACTTGATCATTTACAATATGCTGGTACCTATGTCGTGTCATTGAGAACTTGCAAAAATAGAACTGCTTTCTGCTGTGAATTTTAAGCAAAGAGCACCACCTTGTGGGAGTATATGCTTATATGAAATGGAAGACAGGAATATTAAAGGAATAATCATTTATTTTAAAATATTTTAAATTTATACTAAATTATTAGTGTAGATAAAACTACCATACTTTTTTCCTAAGAAAAAGATTTAGAAAAAGACAGATGGGATTATAAATTTTTGTTGTTCCATCATGTTAGTTTCTTAATATTTTATGAAACAATAAAAAATATCCCCTGCAAAATTGTAATCTATAATGATTTATTCTATACAAACATTCTGTTAGAATTAATTTTTGCTCTAAAACAATAAATACCTCCTTAAGGAACTATTACTATAATCTGATCCAAAAGAAGCACCTTACTTTTAATATAAGTAAACCAAAATTGAGGGTGTATTTAGTGTGTCCACAAACTTATGTGTAACAAATGGTGGGCTAAGTATGTTCATAGAAACATCATTCCTGTTTGACTAGTTTTTTTATCCATTATAAGACATTGGAATATACCAATACTTCATTGTCCTGTACTGGGGAATAGATTCTTTAACAAAAGTAAAATCTGTTATCATAACAAAACAATGCACAATATATACTATTGTCTGCTTAAAATATTTACTTTTCTAGAAACATATTTTTTAAATGGCAGGTAATAAATGCATCTAGTGTTTCATGGAATTTAATTTGAAAAACCTTAACATTTTTATGATTAAATAGTTGTTGATTCTTTTAAAAGTTCCATGTTATACATTGTTTTATCCCAACTAACATTTAAAGGTTGGGCTACAGTTTCTTGATGTTCCTGTTACACCCAGGAACCCAGCGCTAGAAAAAGTCTTCCTCCCACATACAAAAGGAAGGTAGGTTTCATCTTCCTGCAAAATTAAACACTGTACTTATGCTTTGGAATGCCATATCACTAATACTTTTCAATAGCAAATTATATCACTGTTCTATACTGAAATTGCAAAAGAATAAAATCTATTCTTTTTCTGTTTTTGGTAATTGTTCATTGTTTAAACATGGACTTTTCTTAAGCCAGGTTTTTCCCAGATTTTTCTAACATGTTTGAGTTAGGTAATTATTTCCAACGAGGTCAAGCAATCTGGCTTTGATTCTTCCAGTTGTTGGGATCTTTATGAATCCAGATTCTGTTCTCTGTTTCTTCTTTCTCTAACTTTGAATGATAAATACAATTTGTAAATGTGCCTTTGTGTCTTCTTATACAAGAATGTATTATACAGGGTCAATAACAGAAATTTGAGTTTTGCTTTTGTCAACCTACATTCGGGTGACTCCAGTCCAGTTACTCGTTCTGATGGACACTGTTCACCATTCCACCACCCAGCCCATGGGTCCTATTCTTTTCTCCTCAGGCTGCGACTCAGATAATTATATCACCAGGATTATTGGGCTTTAACAATATTTCTCTCTGTATTCCTGCAAACAAATATAATTCAAGTAAATCTTGTGCTTATAGCTGTTTTTATTAATAACTTAAAGGACACATGGACAATACCAAAGGGGGTAGGAGCAAGGGTGGGAAGTGGGGATGGCTGGAGTGGGGGGAGTGGAGGGAAGAAAATACAGACAACTATACTTGAACGACAATAAAAAAAGTTAAAAAAATTTATTGCATTTAATAAAAGTATGACTCTGAAGAAATGATGTTCACAGATTTATTGGACTTTGTGTAATTTTCAGAAATCATACAGGTTAATTTATAGAACCTTTGAGACAGGAATCTGTACAAGCGTTTTAGTGGTTGAAGGCTCTTTAATGTTCATATTTTAATTTTTATATATATATCCTCCATATGGTATAGTTATTAGAAACCTGTTCAGAAAGATGGCATGCGGTAATAAATTATTGTGAATAAATTTCAAATCATAATTCCTTTGCTTTTTTAGCCAGTCTGAATAGAGTGCTGAATGATAGTATACTGTATTTTTATAGTGACATTTTAAATAATTTTGATATGTATGTTCCAAGAATCAAATGAACAAATGTATATAACAACTTAGTACAGTGTCTGGCACATAGAAGGAGCTGAATCTTTGCATAGCTCTTACTAACATCACCGTTATTAGATCCACGGGAAAGTCTTGCAGCAAATAGAAGGATCATAAAGCTGTAATTATTGTGCAGATGTGAAAACTAAGGCCAAGGATATAAAAAAATACTATATAAATTCTTATATAATTGTGTATGGAAATTATTCTATAACTAGAGCTAATATGTTATTTTTCTATTTTTTGATTGTGTTTCTTTAACTCTTTGTTTTATAAGCATTTTTCATTTTAGTCTTACTATAAAAGAATATGTGATTATATATTATATATGTTACATATAATATATACCAAAATAATTTCCAATATTTGAAATTACAAGTCTTAATGTCTTAGCAGGTAAAATAGGTCAATGAGTTTAATCAATATGACATTATTACAAAAAATAATATGAAAATTTAAAATGTATTATGCAAGTATTAAAGTGGAGGAATAGTAAGCAGACCATTTGACAGGAGACCAGAGTTTTCATAGGTGAGTAGGCTACATTTTGATGCATAACCCACACCTGGCACTTAGTGTTTTGAAACAGTAACCATTTAGTGAGCTTAATGTTCTATGGTGTGGCAGTTTGGGATGGGTTCCACAAGGCAGCTCTGTTGATGTGTGTGTGCTGTTTATTGAGCTTGGCTGGACTTGTTCATATCACTGTGGTCAGTTGTCAGATCAAGAAGGCTAGCTGATTTGAGGTTGTACAGCCTGAATGGCTCATCTTGTGTCATCTCTCATCCTGTAGCAGGCTGGGCCACTTGGCAGAGGTATTGAGAGAGTAGAAGTATAAAATGTCTCTTAAAGCTTTAGTTCAAAAGTCATACAACTTAATTTCTGGAACAATCTTTTGTCCACAATAAATCACAAGCCAGCCCAGATTCCAGGAGTGGGTAAATGTACTCCACTTGTTAGTGGGTAGATCTGCAAAGGATTGTGGTCACCTTTGTAATCTTTGACAACCAGGACTTAGCCATGGAAATGGAAATGGTGTATTCCGTGAGATTATAATCAATAGAACTTGTAATCAGAGGCATAAATGAAGAAGAGAGAAGATTAAATTGTTTGAACTAGGTGATTTAGTTAATGAGAAGCAACATCATTTTTATGGTTTAACATTTGTAGTAATGTTTACCTGGATTAAAAGTCCATTCAATTTAACCACCAATTCCCTTCTCTAAAAACTAACCTTAGGCCCTTAGACCTGTCATTTTTTTTCTCTTTAAGTTCCTGTTTGTTTCTTCCTTGGCAAAAACAAGCAAACAAATAAACAAAAAAACCCCTGAATATTATAGCAACTACCTCACTAGGTGATTGAAAGAATTAGATAAAAATCCTGCAAATAAAATGCATAATGGTATGTTTGATATGGGAAGAGTTCAAAACTGCCAGTAGTTTATTATTTGCAGATTTCATATTTTTCTTAGTGGTAGTATGAATAGTCTTCTGCTTGCCACACAATATGTATCTCAGAAAGAAAACTCATTTGAAAGTAATTCTGTTTTGGGTGAGGTTTAATTGCATTGTCAGTGGAAATCTTTGTTGGGGCACTGAAAACTTAAAACTGAACTGGTAAGTGGAAATCACAAGCAGAGATGTCCACATAGAGATGATAGTTAAAAACATGGAAATGAAGAAAATACAGAGCAAAAATCTAAGAAAAAGAGCAAGAACCAAAATTAATTAATTTGGCATGTTTAATCAAATATATAAGGTAATATGGTGGGGTTTTTTTTAGTTTGCTTTTCTGACAATAAATTTTTGTTCATTCTCTTTTCAATCACTATCATAATCACTAACTGTTAGAATCCTGTTCCTTTTCAAAGACTTTTTTGTATATCCTCTGCTTTCTGTGTCTAATGGCCTCAGCCTGAAGTATAGTGTAGGCAAAAAATAACCGTTCAAGGAATATTTTAATTGAGTAAAAAGTAGATGTAAAATTCATAACATAAATATGATTCCAAAATTTGATTATAATCTTTGTGATATTACATAAGCATTAAATTTAAATGTATATAACCACATATATATTTATATACAATCATGTTCACATTCAAGGATCATCAATCATAGCTAAGCTTCCTTTAAACTTAAATATTTTTTAAAAAACAACAAATAATAATTTCTGGTAGTTCAGTATAAAGTAAGCACTACTAGATAAAAATGGTTATAAAGAATTGCCTTTGGGATAGGACACTATGGGATTATCTGGTTCCTTCAAAAGCAGCCTGACATTCATTTTTAAATCACTCACAGCAGAATGTAAGGACTTCTGGCCAAGATGGAGGCATAGGTAGACACACTGTGCCTCCTTGCACAACCAAGATAGGAACAACAACAATTTAGAAACAGAATAACAACCAGGACAGACAGAAAATTGAACTGTATGGAAGTCAGACAACCAAGAAGTTAAAATAGACACGTTCATCCAGACCGGTAGGAGGGGTGGAGTGGGGCAGCGGAGCGCAGGTCGCAGTGCGGAGAGCAGATAGCATTGGGACTTGGCGCATAAGGCCTCCAGGGCACGCAAGACCACAGCGGGTGGACCCTGAGCACACAAGCGGCAGCTGGTAGACCCTGGACGAGGGGTGGCAATCGGCAGACCCAGCAAGGCACCCACTGTGAAGCAAGGCACTGTGTGCAACCCAGGATCCCAGCACTGGGAAATAGAGCCTTGGGGCACTGATTGAAAACACCTGTGGAGGTTGAGGTGCAGGGAGAGACTTCCAGCCTCACAGAGGAGGTCATTGGAAAGTCCACCCACACGGGAATTGGCACCAGAGGGGCCCAGTTTGTTTGGGGAAATAGGGGAAGGGACTGAGATCTGACAGAGAGTGGAACAAGTGCCATTGTTCTCTCTCGGACACTGCCCGCACATACAATGTCACAACCCAGGGACTGGGGTGCCCTGCCCTGGTGAACACCTAAGGCTCCGCCCCTCATATGTAACAGGTGCGACCAGACCAAAGGGGGAAAAAAAAAAAGATGGCTCAAACAGAATTGAAAGCCGCACAATCAGTCCTTTTAAGCAACTGAGAGATAGCCAACCTATTAGATGCCCAGGTCAAAGCACTGGTGATCAGGATGCTCACAGAATTGGTTGATTTTGGTCACAAATTAGATAAAAAACTGAAGGCTACAATGAGTGAAATGAAGAAAAATGCACAGGGAACCAATAGTGATGGAATGGAAGCTGGGTTTCACATCAATGGAGTGGACCAAAAGGAAGAAAAAAACATACAATCAAAAAAGAATGAAGAAATAAGAATTCAAAAAAATGAGAAAAGGCTTAGGAACCTCCAGGACATCTTTAATGTTCCAACATCTGAATTATAGGGGTACCAGAAGGAGAGGAGGAAGAGCAACGAGTAGAAAACTTATTTGAACAAATAATAAAGGAGAACTTCCCCATTCTGGCAAAGGAAATAAACTTCCAGGAAGTCCAGGAAGCTCAGAGAGTCCCAAACAAGTTGGACCCAAGAAGGAACACACCAAGGCACATCATAATTACATTATCCAAGGTTAAAATGAAGGAGAGAATCCTAGAAGCAGCAAGAGATAAGGAGACAGTGACCTCCAAAGGAGTTCCCATCAGACTGTCAGCTGATTTCTCAAAAGAGACCTTGCAGGCAAGAAGGGGCTGGAAAGAAGTATTCCAAGTCATGAAAGAAAAGGACCTACCTCCAAGATTGCTCTATCCAGCAAAGCTCTCATTTAGAATGGAAAGGCAGACAAACTGTTTCCCTGATAAGGTCAAGTTAAAGGAGTTCATCATCACCAAGCCTTTATTTTATGAAATGTTAAAAGGACTTATCTAAGAAAAAGAAGATGAAAAAACATGTACAGTAAAATGACAGCAAACTCACAATTATTAATAACCACACGTAAAACAAAAACAAAAACAAACTAAGCAAACAACTAGAACAGGAACAGAACCACAGAAATGGAGATCACATGGAGGGTTACAACAGGGACATGGGAGGAGGAGAGAGGGGGAAAATGTACAGAGAATAAGTAGCATAGATGGTAGGTAGAAAATAGACAGGGGGAGGGCAAGAATAGTATGGGAAATGTAGAAGCTAAAGAACTTATGACACATGGACATGAACTAAAGGGGGGAATGTGGGTGGGAGAGGGTGTGCAGGGTGGAGGGGAATCAAGGGGGGGTAATGGGACAAATGTAATAGCATAATCAATAAAATATATTTAAAAATAAATAAATAAATAAATAAATAAATAAATAAATAAATAAATGGCTCACAGCAGGCCGGAGTATTGCCCAGATTACCATCAATTTCAGCCTCTGTTGTATAATTGAATATTATTAACTTATTGTGAATTCTTCATGAATTATGTAAATTTTCAATTTGGTTCAGTAGTCATTTACTTAGTATATATTATGTGAAGAATTTTCTTGTTTATTAATTAAGAAAATATTTATAATATGTGTAAAACATACATTTAACTCTTTTAGTTTAAAAAAAAACATTTCAGCATCAGTAGAGCCTGTTTGACTGCGTAGTATATTATATTTGCTGCCTTTAGGAAAACTAAGTTTTTCGACTGAGTAAACACTCTTTGTAAGTGTGGTTAAGGGGAATGTGTGTAGTTCAGACATGCTGATGGTGGGAGGGGATGTGGGTTTTTGTATCTTATTTTTCTAGGTCGTAGGTGGTGTTTTGAAATGCTGGACATGTTCCAAGGCTTGGGAGTGATTGTTCTGTTGTAGTTTCTATTTTCTATTGTCAGAGATACTCTGAATGTTGTTTTTGTTGCAGGTGGTATGTGGAAATTTAATCCAGGGAAACATGTTTCAACAGAAAAAGAGTGGGGAGAAATAGATACCAGTCAAGCATACTCCTACGCTCTCATCTGGTAGTTGTTATTGCTCTTGTAGTTATTAGTTTCTTCATGAGACAGATAGTGATGAACAAATTGTTGGCTTTCATGTTTGACACACTAAGGGTTTTGACAATTCCCTAAGCGACAAGTACTTCTGTGAAAAGAGAGGTAGGCAAACGGAGGGAACTACTATGAGAAGAAATATGGAAGGCATCTCCAAAGTATATTAAAGTGAGAAACAAAATTTAAGACAAAAAATTGCCCTGTCCACTTTACTATAATAAATATGGACCCCTAAGGAATCCTTGTATAGAAACTTCAAATTTATAAAAAGATTATCATTCCACATAAATCTTGTGTGTATAAAAATCAAGGAAACAAACATTCCTCCAAGATGTATCCCTACCTTTCTACTTCTTTCTCCCCAGAATCATCTAAACTTGTAATTCCAAATATAGCCATAAAAATTATCTGTCACTTTAAAGATAAATCTATCTGCTAACATACAAAAACTTATACTATTTGTTACTTACATTTTCATCAGTTTTGGATCCACTTTATAACTTGGGTGTCATATAAGTACTTGAAGCACAAATTTAGCATTACTCTCATTTTTTCACCTGTACATTATATATTAGTAACTCATTCAACTACAGAGGTAGATGGTTTAGTTCAAAACTTTGATATCATTCTTGAATTTTCCTTTTCCATTCTTGAACATTTTCATCAATGTAATCTTCAATTTTCACCAACTCAATGTTTAAAATCTACCTCAAACCCAGACATTTGCTTTTCTCAGTCACAACCCTGGACTCAGTTACTGCCATCTCTCAGTTGGACCTCTGCTTCGGCCTCTGCAGTGGGTTCCTTACACACATCTTCACCCCTTCCACGTACTCTCTGAATTCTACAGTCAGTGGCCCTGCAATGAGCGAATCTGATCACACATTGCCGCAGTAGAATACTGGAGGAAGTAAGCTGGAGCACAGGAAAGTGTCAACGATTAGTTACCTAAAGCTGAGCTTTAGAAGATCAGGCTGTCACTGGTCATAGGCATGATCACAGGTGTCAGAGATGAACTAAATAAAGCAAAGAGACTAAAAAACTAAAAAGCAGTTGCTGAATGGATGTTTTGTGATTTTTCAAGTCTTTAAATATTTATGATTGAGGCACAGAACCTGGACTTCTACCCCCAGCTGAAATTAAGAAGACAGACAGTACCCCTCCTCACGCACTGAGGTAGTCAGAGGAGGCCTGATAAAATATAAGATTTAATAAGATCCAGGATTCTAAACACAATCCACAAAATGACCAGATTTCAGTAGGAAATTTCTAACATACAAAGAACCAGGGCGGGCTCACACTGAATGAGAGATGACAATCTACAGACATCAGCCCTGTGGTAGCAGCAGTCATTGTAAAATAGCTCCATTGTGCAACTATACACATGCTTGAAATGGATAAAAAATAAAGTCTCAGCAAAGAAATAGAGAGTTCCAGTAATAGAAGACATAAAGGGAACTGAATGGAAATTTTAGGAACAAAATGTACAATAATAAAAATAAGAACTCAGTGGCTCAGCTCAACAGCAGAATGGGGAAGAGAGAGGAAAGAATCATGAAGTTGGAGACAAAATAGCTTTGGAACCATGAAATGGTAAATATTCATGTTGTGTGGAAAGTATGATATATAACTGTATGGTCTTCATTACATAAAAACGGAAACTTCCTTGTGTATATACACACAGGGAATGTACAAAGAGAGGTCAGACCGTAAACTGCTTATGATTATGGATGACTTTGTTCTCTGCTTCTTGTGTTTTTCAGTTTCTTATTATATTCACATGTTAATTTTCAAAAAATAAGTGTTAGTTTAAAAACTTAAAAAATAGAGATCACCTAATCTGAAAAACAAAGAGTAAATAAACCAAAAAACCTAAACAAAGAGAATCTCACACACATATGTAACTGAAAGTAAATCTCTTTCATTTATGTCAATAAAATCCAAAATAGAAAGGCAAAAGTGCATGGGCGGGAACAGTATTTCTAACAAATAATGACTAAAAAATTCCCATTTTTGAGGAGATCCCAAATGGGATAAATTTGAACAAACCCCCACCAAGACATATCATAGTTGAATTTCCAAAAACAAAGACAAAGAAAAATCTTACACAGAACCAGAGAGAAATGACACATTCTTTCTAAGAGAAAACTTACTCACATGACAGTAGGATTTTATCAAACACTTAGATGTCAGAAGAAAATGGTACAGTATTAAGTGCTGAAAGAAAAGAACTGTCAGCACAGTTCTTATATCCACTACCAATATCCTTTACAATTCAGGAGATATTAAGACATTCTCATCTGAGAGCAAAATAAGAGAATTTGGCAACAAAGTCTTATTCTAAAAGAAAATTCTCTAAATGAAAAGGAAATGATAAAAGAAGGAAACTTGGAATTTCAGGAAGAGATTAAAAAACAGAAATGATAAAAATATAAACTTTCCTTCTCAAGTTTTCAAAATTATGTTTAATGGTTGCAACAAAAGTTATTACACTGTTTAATGTGGTTCTCAAAACTAATTCTGATGACAAGTATTGTCTATGAAAATTGTATTATAATGTGTAGTATGTTCATTCAAGGAAAAATAATCCACTTTTCTTAAAAGAGGGTAATGCAAAAGCCTCTGAGGAAAAGAACTGGTTTTAACAATGGAGAATTAATGTGTGAGACACTAACATGACTCAATTGCAGAAGGTTATTAACAGTCTTCCCACTGCTGGGGAATAGCACAATTAGAATTGGATTAGGCCACTTTATTAATTCATTTGAAGGCCCACAATGAGCTCGATGCTTTAAAGAATATAAACAAAAAGCTTAAACATTTTTTTCATTTTACAGAGTAAGCTCGCAGAAATAATTCTGGTTTTATGAAAAAGGGGACTATTCATTTGTAGCAGGAACATTTTGAGAGACTGAAAACTTCTTGCCTTATTCACAATTTTAAATGCTTAGCTATAAAATTTATATTGTAAGGTATAAAAAGATGCCAACTTTCCAACCAACAGTTTATGTGGAGCAGCTCATAAGAAAAAAACCCACTATTGCAAAGTTACAGAAATATCTAGAAATGAAAGAATCTCCAACTCTTTTTGGAAAAGATTTTATCTAATTATTTTTAGAGAGGAATGGAGGGAGAAAGAGTGGGGGAGAAACATCATTGTGTGGTTGCCTTTTGCATGCTCCCTACTGGGGACCTGGCCTGCAACCCAGGCATGTGCCCTAACTGGGAATTGAACCAGCAACTGTTTGGTTCACAGGCTGGTGCTCAGTCCACTGAGCCATACCTGCCAGAGCAGAATCTCCAACTTTTACTTGCATCTATATTTGGTGGGACAGGACATTAAAAACTGATTTACTGAAAAAATCAAATAGTAACATTTTGCTTATATTCCAAGCCTTCTGAAATGAACAGCTGCTTGATACAGATAATAACCTTAAGCAGATTTTTTACTTCCAATATTTGCCAAAGAGTCCTACACCATTTTAAGTACTAGATTCTCATTTTTAGCTTATATTTTCCTGAGTTCCTAATAAAAATATAAACCACCTCTTTATTACCCTTTTCCCACACAAAAGAAAAATAGGGACTTCCGGTCAAGACGGCAGCATAGGTAAACATGACTCACCTCCTTGCACAACAACATCAAATCACAATGAAAATACAGAACAACCATCACTCACCACCCTCAGAAATTGAGTTGAATGGAAATTGGACAACTATGGAATTAAAGAAAGCACATCCATCCAGATAGGCAGTCAGGGTGGAGACGTGGGCCAGGCTGGTGCCACATCCATGAGTGATGGATAAAAATTTGGGAGGAGGATCTTGGGAGCAAGGAATCCAAGCCCCATACCAGGTCCCTCTGCCCAGGGTCCCAATGCCAGGAGATAAGCCCCCATAACTTCTGACACCTGATACCAGCAGGGATTGAGTTGGTGGAAGAAACTTCTAGAGTCCCAAGCAATTCCTCTTAAAGAACTCACACATGGACTTACCTACTCAGAATCACTTTCTCTGAAATCCAGCACTGGGATAGCAGCTTGAAATACACAGTTGCATGCAGGGAGAAACTGAAGTGTCTGGGATCAAGAAGAGAGCTGGAGGGCAGCTTTCTCCCAAACAAAAAGGCAGGCAGACTCCATTGTCCTTTTTCTGAACTTTTCCTCCCACAGAGCTACAGAGCTGTCAGGCTGGTGCCAAATATGAGACTCCATCACCCTGGCTAACACTGCTAACCCATCCTGAAGATCACCTGAAACTCTGTCCCACCCAAATTACAGGTCCACCCAAGTGCTTTTCCTTATGAATGGCTGTTCTTGCCTCACGCTTTACAACTTGCTAAATCCTCTCCAACAAGCAACAGCCAGCCTCAGTGAATTCTCAGATCCCATATCTTTTGTTAAGTGGCCCCAAGCCCAGTACTAGTAGCAGCCAGTCTGGATTCACAGCTTGGCTTTGCTTAGATACCGCCAAGCCCAGAAAAATTAGCATCCACCACAGACTGCTGTGGCCCCAGGCAAAACACAGGTAGGGGCTGACCTAGGCCAGCAGGTTCTGGGAAATACCAGAGCCTGCACACCTAGTGGACACCTTGTCAGAGAACCAACACCCTGCCCCTATACAGCAGCTGATCCTTCACAGAGGTTGGTGGTCAGTGGTCACTGGTGGTCAGTAGTCACAGCCAGTCCAAGCAGCTGACAGAATGGTGAAATCCTTCCCATTCACCTGCCAATAACAGCCAAGGCTCAACTACAAGAAGAGGCTGTACAAACCCCTCACAGTGGGCCACCTTGAATACCCAGCTCGGGTGATAGGAGAGGCTGTGCCACTGAACCCTATATAACACGTACTATATTAGACCACCCTACGAAGACAGGGAGTTATAGCAGCTCTACTTAATACATAGAATCAAATACAGTAGTCTGCCAAAATGAGGAGACAAAGGAATGTGGCCCAAATGAAAGAACAGGTCAAAACTCCAGAAAAACAACTAAACAAAATGGAGATAAGCAATCTACCAGATGCAGAAGTCAAAACACTGATTATAAGGATGCTCAAGGGAGTTGGTGAGGACCTTAACAGCATAAAAAGAGTCTAGTCATAAACAAAGGATATACTACTTAAAATAAAGAACAATTTACAGAGAAACAGCAGTAGAGTGGATGAAGCTGAGAATCAAATCAATGATTTGGAACATAAGGCAGAAAAAACAAGCAATTAGAACAACAAAAAGAAAAAAGAATTAAAAAAAACAAAAACAAAAAACCACAAGGATAATGTAAGCAACCTCTGGGACAACTTCGAGCATTCCAACATTTGCACCATAGGGGTGCCAGAAGGAGAAGAGAAAGAGCAGGAAATTGGACATCTATTTGAAAAAATAATGAAAGAAAACTCCCCTAATTTGGTGTAGAAAATAGACATGCAAGTCCAGGAAGCACAGAGTCCCAAACAAGATAGATGTAAAGAGGCCCACTCCAAGACACATCATAATTAATGTGCCAAAGGTTAAAGATAAAGAGAGAATGTTAAAACAGCAACGGAAAAGAAGGTATGTACCTACAGGGGAATTCCCATAAGACTATCAGCTGATTTTTCAAAAGAAACTTTTCAGGCTAGAAGGGATTGGCAAGAAATAGTCAAAGTCATCAAAAGCAGGGACCTACAGCCAAGATTGTTTTACCCAGCAAAGGTATCATTTAGAATCAAAGGGCAGATACAGAGCTTCCTAGACAAGAGAAACTAAAGTTCATCATCTCCAAACCATCATCATATGAAATATTAAAGGACTCATTTAAGAAAAAGAAGATCAAAATGATGAACAATAAAATGGCAATAAATACATATCTATCAACAATTTAATCTAAAAAACTAACTAAGCAAACAAGAAGAGTAGAGACAGAATCATGGATACAGAGAACATTTTTATTTATTTATTTATTTATTTAATTTAATTTATTTTTTTAATTTTAATCATTGTTCAAGTACAGTTTTCTGCCTTTTACTCCCATCCTTCCCCACCTCCCTCCCATTACGCACGCCCCCCAGTTTTTGTCCATGTGTCCTTCATATTTGTTCCTGTAAACCCTTCCCATTGTCCCCTGAAATTCCCTCTCCTTTCCCCTCTGGTCACCATCAGCCTGTCCTCCATTTCAGTGTCTTTGACTATATTTTGCTTATTTCTTTGTTTTGTTGTTTAGGTTCCTGTTAAAGGTGAGTTCATATGGTATTGGTCTTTCACTGCCCGGCTTATTTTGCTTAACATAATGCTTTCCAATTGCATCCATGATGTTGTAAAGGGTAGGAGCTCCTTCTTTCTTTCTGTTGTATAGAATTCCATTGTGCAAAATGTACCATAGTTTTTTGATCCATTCATTTACTGATGGGCATTTAGGTTGCTTCCAGCACTTAGCTATTGTAAATTGTGCTGCTAAGAACATTGGTTCTTTTGGATTGGTGTTTCAGGATTCTTAGGATAAAATCACAGCAGTGGAATTGCTGGGTCAAAAGTCAGTTCCATTTTTAGTTTTCTGAGGAAGTTCCATACTATTTTCCATAGTAGTTGTACCAGTCTACAATCCCACCAACAGTGCCCTAGGGTCCCCTTTTCTCCACAACCTCTCCAACACGTGTTGTTTGTTGCTTTGTTTATGATGGCCATTCTGACTGGTGTGAAGTGGTACCTCATTGTGGTTTTAATTTGCATCTCTCTGATAGCTAGAAATATTGAACATGGTTTCATGTGTTTTTGGATCCTCTGTATGTCCTCCTTGGAGAAGTGTCTGTTCAAGTCTTTTGCCCATTTCTTAATTGGGTTGCTTGTCTACCTAGAGTGGAGTCATGTAAATTCTTTATATATTTTGGAGATTAAGCCCTTGTCTGAGGTATCATTGGCAAATATGTTTTCCCATATAGTTGGTTGTCTTTTTATTTTGATACTGTTTTCTTTAGCTGTGCAGAAGCTTTTTATTTTGATGAGGTCCCACTTGTTTATTCTTTCCTTTATGTCCATTGCTCTAGGGGACATGTCATTAAAATGTTTCTGCGTGAAATATCTGAGATTTTCCTACCTACATTCTTCTCTAGGACTTTTAAGTCTTTTGTCCACCTTGAATTTATTTTTGTGCAAGGTGTAAGTTGGTGCTCCAGTTTCATTTTTTTTGCACGTAGCTGTCCAGTTGTCCCAACACCATTTGTTGAAGAGGCTATTGTTACTCGATTTTATGTCGCTGCCCCCTTTGTCAAATATTAATTGACCATAGAGACTTAGATTTATTTCTGGGCTCTCTGTTCTGTTCCATTGGTCCATGTGCCTGTTTTTATGCCAGTACCAGGCTGTTTTGATTACAGTGGCCTTGTAATAAAGTTTAGTATCAGGTATTGTGATCCCTCCTACTTTAGTCTTCTATCTCAAAATTGCAGGAGCTATTCAGGGTTGTTTATGGTTCCATATAAATTTTTGAAGTGTTTGTTCTATGTCTGTGAAATAGGCCATTGGTACTTTAATAGGTATTGCATTGAATCTGTAAATTGCTTTGGGTAGTATGGACATTTTGATGATGTTAATTCTTCTGATCCATGAACAGGGTATATGTTTCCATTTGTTTATGTCTTCCTTGATTTCTTCCCTCAGTGTTATGTAGTTTTCTGAATAAAGGTTTTTTACCTCTTTGGTTAGGCTTCTTCCTAGGTATTTTATTTTTATTTTTGCTATATCAAATGGGATTTTTTCTTGATCTCTGCTTCTGCTGTTTCATTGATGGTGTACAGAAATGCCTTTGATTTCTGGATATTGAGTTTGTATTCCGCTGTTTTGCCAAATTCATTTATTAGGTCAAGCAGGTTTTTGGTAGAGTCTATAGGATTTTCTATGTACACTATCATGTCATCTGCAAACAGTGACAGTTTTGTTTCCTCCTTTCCAATTTGGTTGCCTTTTATTTCTTTTTCTTGTCTGGTCACTGTGGCTGAGACTTCCAGTACTATATTGAATAGAAGTGGTGGAAGTGGATAGGCTTGTCTTGTTCCAGATACAGAGAACATTTTGATGGTTGCCAAGGGAAAGGGGAATTTCAAGTAATCACTGAAAAGGTGAGGGGATTAAGAACTACAAATATGTAGTTACAGAATAGCCACGGGGATGTAAAGTACAGTATAGGTAATGGAGTAGCCAAAGAACCAAAAATGGCCCCTGACATGAACAATGGTGTGGGGATTACCTGAGAAGAGTGAGGGATGCTGGGTGGAGGAGAGCAAAGGGGAAAAACTGGGACAATTGTAATAGCATAATCAATAAAATATAATTAAAAAAAGGAAGATTACCTTAGCTACCATCCTTATGAGGCATTATGGCTAATTTTATACTCTCCTATCTTGTATAATGTTTCCATCTATTCTCATTATCTTCTTATATTAAATTTTACAATTTTATCTGAGTAAATGTGTGATCTTTATTAAGATTTCTTTCCTTCACTCATGACATTCTTGTGGCCTGAAGTGCTCTATTCCTATATCTACCATGTATTTCTTTACTGGCAAGCTCCTTTTTAGCTTTCAAGAATGAATTTAAAGCATCACCTCTGGGAAATCTCACAAGTATGCTTTGTTTTTTGTCTTGGAGGAAACCCTAATTGTGATTACAGCAATATTTCTCTAATCTGAGTTCCCAGGTGATTCTCCAGAATATCTTGTATCACATTGTTTAGAGTTATTTATATAACTGTATCCACAAGGTTGTCAGAAACTGAAAGGTGGGAACAATGAGAAATTTATCATCAAATCTCCTGTATGTATCCCAGTATGTAGTACCTCACCCTAGCATTTGGTTTATTAAATATTTCCTAAGGGAAAATAAGCTTTCTTTCTGTTTAATCACCTTCAGCTATTCCAGAGGTAATTCTTTTATCTTTTGCATTAAAAAAGGAAGTCCCAGGTGTATATCAAATGTATAAAATTAGAATGTGTTTTCTTTTCTGATAATTATATTAAGACAGAGGGTTATATATTAAAAATAGCAATGCCCCAGATTTTGAAGTCAAACACCACATTTATGACTTAGTAGACATATGATCATGATCAAATTTTCTAACTTCTGCAAGACTTAGTTTTCCTTATTAATATATTAACTACTGCAAATGAGTTGCCATGAACGTAAAATGTGGTTAACCAAATAAATGTAATATTTAGAGCTCTTCATACAGTTTAAGCAATCACTACATTTCCTAGTCAGATAAAAACTGAAATTTTCGTTAGGGCTCCAGTGCCAATGGAAATGAAAGTGCTCCAAGATGGAGAG
The DNA here is from genome assembly GCA_004024845.1 of Tonatia bakeri. NCBI lineage: Eukaryota > Metazoa > Chordata > Mammalia > Chiroptera > Phyllostomidae > Tonatia > Tonatia bakeri. The sequence goes on along the minus strand of PVIA01009907.1, from coordinate 2,820 downwards.
AAACTTATCAGTTGTCCAGGGCCCATTATGGCTGGGACCAGAAATGAAGAGTACAGCAGGTAAGAGCATCCACAGGCTATACAAGCCCTCAGGGCACAAGAAACAGCCTCTGTCTGTAAAAACAGGACTGCCCCCCCCCCCCCCCCGCCCACATACACACAGTGCTTCTGTTTGCCTCAGAGACTAATAGAGACTGCATTGCAGCTTGGAGATTTCCTTTATTATCCCTGTGATAGCTGAGAAGTTAAACTTACTATGTAATTCCTATGATCAATTAAAGAAAGCCAATAATAAAGCAAGAGAATGGGAAGACAAAGAGCAAGAATGAAGTAGCAAAGAATTTCAGATCAACGTAGTGATTTCTTTTCCATCTACCAATACAAATACAAATACAAATACAAATACATTGCATTTTTGTATTGCCTCAATCAGTTTTCTATTTCTGCATTTTTAATGATTTTATTGCAGTGTACACTTGAACACTTTCAGATAAATGATAATATTGTGTGTATATATACACATATATTTACACAAACACTGACACACAAATATGAAAGTTCTGTCCAGAGACTATACAGCCATGCAATGTGAAAGGTAGAGACATTTATTGAAAAAGATACAAGATACATCAAACATGGTACATAGGACAATGATGCCTCAGTCCCCTTCAAAGTAGGTACCTTGGGACCTCACACAGTTCTCCCAGTTGCCATTAGCTGCCCCATTGTATTTTTATGAATCTCATTGATGGTCTGAAATCTCTTCCCTTTCAAAGGTGATTTTAGTTTTGGGAAAAGCCAGAAGTCATAGGGCACCAAATCTGGGCTGTAGGAGGCTGAGTCACCTGGGTGATTTGATATTTCACCAAAAAACTCTGCACAAGACATGATTCATGAGTGAGCACATTGTCGTGATGAAGCTGCTAATCACCAGTTGCCCATATCTGTGATCTTCTGAATCATCCAAATAGTTTCACGGAGGAATATTCAAGCTTAATGCAAAATTTGGCACGTATTTATTGCTGTCCTTGTTCAGTCATTTTTTATGTGATTTTTTATGAGTATTTATCTGCAATGGGGAATTTAATTTGTTTTCTCCTACTATAACAAGTTACCACACATTTGGTAAGTTAAGATATTACAAATTAATCATCTTACTTTTCTAGAAGTCAGACATTTGAAATTGACCTCACTGTGCTAAAATCAAGGAGTCAGCCAGTCTGTATTTCTTTCTGGAAGTACTAAGGAAGAATCTGTGTTTTTTTTTTTTTTTTTTTGTCATTTCTGGGGTTTAGAGTCCACCTGCATTCCTTGGCTCATGGCCCCCATCACCATCTAAACGCCAACAGTGTATGGTGTTCAAATCACTCCCACCTTTGCACTCTAATTTCCTCTTTTAAGGACCTGTGTAATTTCATTTGTGGCCACTAAGTGAAATGGGCTAATCTTTCCCTTTCAAGATCTTTAATCATAACTGTAAAGTCCTTTTGCCATGTAAAGCAACACATTTCAGCCATTAAAATGTGGACATCTTTGAGCAGTCATTGTTCTGCCTCTCACAAGGATCCTTTCTAGTGACTTACCTGCAGGAGCAATATTATTTCATAGGAGCTACAGTGACCTTGATTCTAGAGGGGACACCTAGAGCCCAGTGGAAGCTGTCAACTTAGTGGCATTCAGTGTTCTGTGACAACAGTGTCTTTATTTGGTGGGTCCTGGGGTAGAAGTTTAGTATTTGGTGTGATCCTCATTAACTCTCAAGCCTTCTCTTTGCATTTTCCAGATGCCAGGTGCCTCAGGTTTGGGTTTTGTTTTGGTGGGGTTTTTTGTTGTTGTTCTATGAACTATTAAGTACGCGTTCCACAAATTCCTTTATTTCAGGGATGTCAAACTCATTTTCACCGGGGGCCACATCAGTCTCCCAGTTGCCTTTAAAGGGCCGAATATAATTTTAGGACTGTATAAATGTAACTACTCCTTAACTAGGAGTGAGGAGCTCAGAACTGCCTCCAGGTAGAAACAAGGTGCTGGGCCAGATAAAACCAGGTGGAGGGCCAGATTCAGGCTCCGGGCCTTATGTTTGTCACCTGTGCTTTATTTGGTTAAGTTAGTTAGAACCCTGACTATGTGGAAGAGAGGGATGAGTGCAGACTGTATAGATAAGATACATGATGTTTGAGGATCCAAGGTTCCCCACCCCAAAACACCCACATGCCCCAAAACAAAGTTGCCAACTGTTCAAAAGGATAATTATTGATTTACTGAATAAATGTAGTGATTAATCAGTTATTTTTAATATTAAAGACTTTGCATCTATAAAATACAGGGTGGGACAGCAAAAGTGGGTTTACAGTTGTTCATATGAAAAATAATACAATAATTAAATAATAATACAAGAATAAACTTTAACATACAATTATAAACCTACTTTTGCCCCAACCTATATTTTATGACTCCAATATTTTAAGTAGCTATCTAATTAAATCATACTATCAAAGCTCATCCTATGTAATATAAATTTTACTAATCAATACATTATAAAATCAATCAATATATATATTATTATTTCTATGTAACACAAACATTTAAAAACCTTGCATAATCTAATTTATGTACATTTTTCACTGTGATGGTGACACAGAGACTGCTTTACCTTTCTTCTTGGCATATATCCCTCTGGAAGACATAGAAAGGTCAACTCATTTAGTTTCCCCAGGGAAGCTTACTCAGCATCTCTCTACCTGTGGTTCTTTTCTTCCGTTCTATTGGCTCTGAGCTACCCCCTTGCTATTCTTACACTGAAAACAACAGAAGACTATAA